>OU342744.1:154306650-154485688 GCA_910589775.1 Avena eriantha
GGATCCATATGTGGATTGTGAAAAGAGCACACATATAATGACTCTGGTTGTTGTTAGTGAAAAGAACACACATGCAATGACACTGGTGGATCCATAGGTGGTATGTGAAAAGAACACACATTTCAATGACTCTGGTTGTTTTACTAAAAAGAACACACATGCAATGACACTGGTGGATCCATGTGTGGTCTCTGAAGAGAACACACATGCAATGACACTGGTTGTTGTTACTAAAAAGAACACACGTGCAATGACACTGGTGGATCCATAGGTGGTATGTGAAAGAACACACATTTCAATGACTCTGGTTGTTTTACTAAAAAGAACACACATGCAATGACACTGGTGGATCCATGTGTGGTCTCTGAAGAGAACACACATGCAATGACACTGGTTGTTGTTACTAAAAAGAACACACGTGCAATGACACTGGTGGATCCATAGGTGGTATGTGAAAAGAACACACATGCAAAATGACTCTGGTTGTTGTTACTAAAAAGAACACACATGCAATGACTATGGTGGATCCATGTGAAAAGAACACGCATGCATGACACCGGTAGATCCATAGGTGGTATGTGAAAAGAACACACATGCAAAATTACTCTGGTTGTTGTTACTAAAAAGAACACACATGCAATGACTCTGGGGGATCCATGTGTGGTCTCTGTAGAGAACACACATTTCAATGACACTGATGGATCCATATGTTGTATGGGAAAAGAACACACATGGAATGACTCTGGTTGTTATTAGTGAAAAGAACACACATGCAATGACACTGGTGGATCCATAGGTGGTATATGAAAAGAACACACATGCAAAATGACTCTGGTTATTGTTACTAAAAAGAACACACATGCAATGACATTGGTAGATCCATGTGTGGCCTCTGTAGAGAACACAGATTTCAATGATACTGGTGGATCCATATATGGTATGTGAAAAGAACCCACATGCAATGACTCTGGTTGTTGTTAGTGAAAAGAACACACATGCAATGACACTGGTGGATCCATAGGTGGTATGTGAAAAGAACACACATGCAAAATGACTCTGGTTGTTCTTACGAAAAAGAACACACATGCAATGACTCTGGTTGTTGTTAGTGAAAAGAACACACATGCAATGACACTGGTGGATCCATAGGTGGTATGTGAAAGGAACACACATTTCAATGACTCCGGTTGTTGTTACTAAAAGAACACACATGCTATGACATTGGTGGATCCATGGGTGGATTGTGAAAAGAACACACATGCAATGACACTGGTGGATCCATAGGTGGTATGTGATAAGAACACACATGCAAAATGACTCTGGTTATTGTTACTAAAAAGAACACACATGCTATGACACTGGTGGATCCATGTGTGGTCTCTTTAGAGAACACACATTTCAATGAGACTGGTGGATCCATATGTGGTATGTGAAAAGAACACATATGCAATGACTCTGGTTGTTGTTAGATAAAAGAACACACATGCAATGACACTGGTGGATCCATAGGTGGTATGTGAAAAGAATACACATGCAAAATGACTCTTGTTGTTGTTACTAAAAAGAACACACATGCAATGACACTGGTGGATCCATAGGTGGATTATGAAATGAACACACATGCAATGACACTGGTGGATCCATAGGTGGTATGTGAGAAGAACACACATTTCAATGACTCTGGTTGTTGTTACTAAAAAGAACAAACATGCAATGACACTGGTGGATCGATGTGTGGATTGTGAAGAGAACACACACGCAATGACACTGGTGGATCCATAGGTGGTATGTGAGAAGAATAGCCATGAAATGACTCTAGTTGTTGTTAGTAAAAAGAACACACATGCAATGACTCCAGTTGTTGTTAGTGAAAAGAGCACACATGCAATGACTCCAGTTGTTGTTAGTGAAAAGAACATACATGCACTGACACCGGTGGATCCATGTGTGGTCTCTATAGAGAACACACATTTCAATGACACTGGTGGATCCATATGTGGTATGTGAAAAGAACACACATGCAATGACTCTGGTTGTTGTTACTAAAAAGAAAATACATGCAATGACACTGGTGGATCCATAGGTGGATTATGAAATGAACACACATGCAATGACACTGGTGGATCCATAGGTGGTATGTGAGGAGAACACACATGCAATGACTCCAGTTGTTGTTAGTGAAAAGAACACACATGCAATGACACTGGTGGATCCATGTGTGGTCTCTGAAGAGAGCACACTTTTCAATGACTCTGGTTGTTGTTAGTAAAAAGAACACACATGCAATGACTCCAGTTGTTGTTAGTGAAAAGAACGCACATGAAATGACACCGGTGGATCCATGGGTGGATTTTGAAAAGAACATACATGCAATGACACTGGTGGATCCATATGTGGATTGTGAAAAGAGCACACATGCAATGACTCTGGTTGTTGTTAGTGAAAAGAACACACATGCAATGACACTGGTGGATCCATAGGTGGTATGTGAAAAGAACACACATTTCAATGACTCTGGTTGTTACTAAAAAGAACACACATGCAATGACACTGGTGGATCCATGGGTGGATTGTGAAAAGAACACACATGCAATGACACTGGTGGATCCATAGGTGGTATGTGAAAAGAACACACATGCAAAATGACTCTGGTTGTTGTTACTAAAAAGAACACACATGCAATGACACTGGTGGATCCATGTGTGGTCTCTATAGAGAACACACATTTCAATGACACTGGTGGATCCATATGTGGTATGTGAAAAGAACACACATGCAATGACTCTGGTTGTTGTTAGTGAAAAGAACACACATGCAATGACACTGGTGGATCCATAGGTGGTATTTGAAAAGAACACACATGCAAAATGACTCTGGTTGTTGTTAGTAAAAATAACACACATGCAATGACACTGGTGGATCCATAGGTGGATTATGAAATGAACGCACATGCAATGACACTGGTGGATCCATAGGTGGTATGTGAAAAGAGCACACATTTCAATGACTCTGGTTGTTGTTAGTGAAAAGAACACACATGCAATGACACTGGTGGATCCATAGGTGGATTGTGAAAAGAGCACACATGCAATGACTCCAGTTGTTGTTAGTGAAAAGAACACACCTGCAATGACACTGGTGGATCCATAAGTGGATTGTGAAAAGAGCACACATGCAATGACACTGGTGGATCCATATGTGGTTTGTGAAAAGAACACACATGGAATGACTCTGGTTGTTGTTAGTAAAAAGAACACACATGCAATGACAGTGGTGGATCCATAGGTGGATTGTGGAAAGAGCACAAATGCAATGACATTTGAATGGTACTGGTGGATCCATAGGCGAATTGTGAAAAGAGATTTTCCCTCTCTCTCTCTATCACAAATCTCACAAAAGCCCAAACGTGTGGAGATCCCAAACATGTGCTCACTCTGGGTGCTATGCCCTGATTGGCTGACACAGATCTCACGCGGTTCGGCTCCACCAACCGTTGATCCCATGTGATCCAACGGGCAGGATAACCCCTCCCTTCTCCACTTTTTTTATGCATGGTCAATCCATGCCACCTCTCTATCCGTGCCACCGATACTAAACCCCCATAAACAAGTGAAAATACATCTATCTAACTAAAATAATTAAAATAAATGATCATATTTCGAAGAAGCCATCGTCTTCGTCTTCCGGTTCGTCCTCGTCTTCGTCAATGCCATGGTCCTCGCCATTGCCGCCGTCGGTGCCTTCCTCTGACGACTCGACACCACCCACTTCCTCGAATAAGCACGCTATCTCCTTGTCGGAGTCCTCCTCCTCCTTCTCTTTGTAGTCCCATGGGTCCACGTCACTCTCCTCCGCTTCTGCCTCCAACGGATCGATGAACGCCTCCTCGTTGGCCGAGTCGGACTCATCCAAATAGCTATCTCCTCTCTTCTTCCTGGTCTTCTTCTTGTCCCTCTTCTTGTCCGTACTCGCGGGTGCAACACGCGCCCCCCGTCCTGGCTTCTACTTTGCGCTCGTCCGGTGCTGTAGGTACCCCACGCTCCTCCTGCGCGGCCGGGATGAGCTTCGACGTCGTGGTGTCCTCGAGTGCCGATGTCGATGGATCCTGGCGCGGTCGGACATGACGTGCTGCCTCAGCAGGCGACTCGTGAGCGCGGACGATGCAGCGAAGAGCCAGGGACGCAGGACGGTCAGTGGACGGCTTGGACCTACCATTGCCACGGTGAGGGGGCATCGTGCTCGAGGTAGTTGCTCCGAATGGTCGATGGCGGGTACACAGAGTGGGGTGCCGATCTGATCAAGGACGAGCAGTGGTTTCGTGCATCGTGTCCACACATGCATTTGTCGATTATCAAAAAAGAAGAAGAAAGAAGTAATATTTCGCGTACTGAACATAATTTGATCACAACAAAAGTGGCACAACGTATTCTAGACTCGTAAATATCCGTGCGTGCTTGTCACGTGGAGTTCGACGGAGTTGGACGTGCCGACATGACCGTGCAGCAGTTGCGCGTGTCATTGCCCCATCAACACGTGACACACGCACGCGGGATGTGCGCGCCAATTCCCGTGACAACCACCCGGCTCGCACTCCCCTTATTATATACTTGATTTTGGGCGGCGCCGAAGACCATTGAAGTGTCCATCGCAATAAAGACAAGTCCCATGATTCCCTACCCGTGCCTCCCTGGCTTCTTTGAGAAGGTAGACCGTACACGGTGGTCTTGTATAATAGTACTAGTACTACTGGACCACGACATGTACTCTTACTCTTCTCCCACACTAATAATCACTATCTCCTTCCTCCTGCCGCTGCCACACTCACCCTGCAAGCCATGGCTCCACTGAGGAGGAGGAGAGGCCGGTCGACGATCCTCGCAGAGAAAAGGGAGAGAAATTGCCGCGAGGCACTTCTTGCTCTACCAGCCGCTCAAGCCCACCCTCTCATCGAGGCCCAATCTCCCTCGACAATGGCGCCGAATGTTCTAGCAGGCGAGGGCTCCTCCCGGTACGGTCTCCTTATTCTACTTCTTCTCCATCTCCCTCTCCATCATGATCTTAATCAGCTTCTTCTTGTTTTCTTCTTCTTATGGCTCTTCCTCTTCTACGTATTATAGGTCGGCCGTGGAGCCTGAATCTGCCATGACGGAGGCATTGCAGGACCCGTTCGGCCCCGTTCCATGTCTCAGCGAGGTAGCAAATCTCCACGCTGTTATTTCTCCGAGTTATGATGTGGATTTCTTAGATGTTGTCCGCCACGCATTGGTTTTTCTTCTTCTTTTGCGAGTTGTATTTGTTTTCATGAATATGTCTGGATCTCTTGGTCTTTCCTTAATACCGCTGTTCATAGATTCACTATGGATTGTTTGTGATTAGGATTAGTTTATCGTGGTCATGAATAGATCTCTAGGTCCATTTTTTAACACTGCAGCCAATAGATTCAACGGGGATTTTTTTTGATCTGTATTAGTATTCACCTGGGACCTGGAGTGTAATTGAAGAATTCCTATTTCAATTAACATGAACGATGCAGCGATCAAAGGCCGAGTACCGTGAGAAGGTGGCCGCGATCAGTTCCAAGATTGCCAACCAACATGAGCTTGCACACTCCCTCACCCAAGCTAATGAGAGCCTACGCAAGCAATTATCTGTGCAGAAGGAGCTCTCGCTAGATTTTGCACGTGACGTTGTTAGGCTGCAGAAAGTGCTCGACCGTAACTTGATCAGGCAAGAACAAGCCATCAAGATAATCAACAAGCTCACGGAGGAGAAGAAGAATCTTGTGGAAAGGTGCATTCTCCTGCAGGACGAAGTCAGCGAGGCACTCAGAGGACGCGTCGAGGAAACCAAGGCAACCATCCGAGCCTACCATGATAGGAACCGTTACCTGGATGTAGTCAAGGAGATGAAGGCGGACATGAGCAGAGGGATCACCGTACTCGAGGGTGTTCAGAAAGAGAACGAGGAGCCAAGGGCATGTCTGGAGGCATATCGGAGCAATGCCCAAGTCTGATTCCCGTTAGCAGGGACACGAATACCAGTTCGTCCTCCTCTCCTTTTGTAATGTTTAGGGTTAAGGGAGCAATGCCCATGTCTGCTTCCCATTATAGGGTGCAATAAGAATCCTAGGGAAACTCCTTATCTATCTGGACATGTGTTGGTGTTCATGTTCATGAATGGACACCATGTTCTCTTTCCATTATGTATCTGGACATGGGTTTCTACATTATGAGTTTGCCACTCTCCCACTACTATTAGGTGATATTGGGAAAAACCCACAGCACACTAAACTGCTGATAAATCTTATTTGTCTTCGAAATTGAAATTATAACAGTGCCACTAGTTGATTCATAAAATGTTGATTAGTACTAGATTGCTTCTTCCTTGAAATTATGACAGTGCCACTAGTCGATTCAGTTAATTATGGAAACTAACCAGCTTGTCCTGGTGAACTGAACAAACCATACTATGTATTTTTGTTGCAGGGAAAGAGGCGAAAGATCGACCAGGACCTGGCGACCTGGCTAAATGACAAGATAGAAATCCAAAGGGAGAAGCGGAATTCCCAGAAACTGGCCTTTGACCAACTGCACGCTGAATTCGCGGTCCTTTCTAACAAGTGCCAGAAACTGAAGGAGTTAAACGCCGACTGGGCAAAGCTACACAGTGAAGGTCATGCCTCGGCTAGGAAGCAGACGGAGATCATGAAAGGGATCTTGAAGGAAAATCGTATGGCTACGGACAAAATTCTCCAATCCGTGACGGAGCGCTGGAACCTACAACTGAAGCACGACATAGTACTGAAGGAGCTGTCCAATCTTAGGGAGGAAAACAGGCAGCTCCGAGCCAGGCTCACTTGAACACAACATATGTCTATTTAGTACTGAACTGCCTAGTTTATCCTCTGCAGTGGTGATTTTGGAAGCGTGAACTTAACTCTATGCACGATATGTGTGTTCGTCTGAAATTAGTTTGCTCGAGGATTGAGTTTGGCTTAGTTCGTAAAGCGCAACTGCAAGTCTTACAATTAAGTAGTTTCAGGCATTGGTACAACATACATTATTCATCTCGAATTTCCTTTATCCTCTATAGTCTGTCCTTGTTCACCCTCGCGCGCCTTCTTCAGTTCCTTCAACAGATCCGCAATGTAGTACTCTAGCTTCTTCTTGTCTTCCCTGAGCTGATCCCTCTCCTTTTCTGCATTATGAATCAGCAACCTATGACTATCCTGAAGCTTCTTTGCAGTTCCAACAACCAAGATCCCATCGATTCCGTCAGTTAGCTTTGACTGCAAATTCTCGATTTCTTGTTCCAGCTCCTTATTTCGTACCAACAGCTTGTAATTTTTTTCAGCTACATCACTTACATCAGTAAATCTCCCTAAACTTTCCAACTCATACATCTCCCATAACTGTTCCAAACATTTCTTAAGTGCATCTGGCCACTCAAGATCCACCCACTCTACTGCTTTACACACCGGGCCAACCTAAAAACACACACACTATAGTGTTATGAACATGCACGATACATTTTACTTCATATCACAGTTGCACATAATGTAAACAAATCTGATTTGTACAGCCCAAAAACCTTCTCCCAGTGTTACTGCCTTCGAATGCAACATATCTCCTCAGTTTTAGCCCATGGTCACATGGCACTTCTCCATCGAGATCTAGGCCCTCCCATTCGGAGTCGTAGATTGTCCTTGGTATCTATAGGTAAACGCAAAGCTGAAATCGAATATGATTGCATGCACATATGGAGCTCAGATCGAGAGATTTACCATTGCCTAACCCTAGCCCGAGAAACAGAGGAACTCACATCGTGGAAGGAATACTCGATGTCAGAGAGAAGGCTGTCGCTGCTCGACTGGTCGTCCTCGCTGTTCAAGAACAGCATGGCGAATGCGACGGCGACGACGTCGGCGAGAGAGAGAGAGAGAGAGAGAGAGCAGCCCTTCTACCGCTGCAACGATGACTAAATTGGCATGTTACAATAGTTTAATGGATACCATGCCCTTTCCCTGGATTACTGTCTCCTGCCTGATATGGATTCTCTTCACACATTCTCATTTCAAATATTAAACCTGCACTCCCTCCATCCCAATTTCATTGCCTAGCAAAAACATACCAGTATATTACATCATCCAAAGAAACAAAATCATGTCAACTACAAGGTACTTATGCATCACTTCTTCAGTCACAGTTTCACAAAACATTACATTATAATATCCCAACAAACATAACCACAAAATGGTTTCACAAAACATCACATTACAATCTCTCAACAAATGTAATCACAGAAACAAGTATATTACATCAACTCAAGAAACAAAATCATGTCGACTACAAGGTACTTACACATCACTTGTCCTGTCATGGTTTCGCAAAACATTACATTAAAGTCTCTCAACAAACAAAATAACAGAAACAAGTACAGTACATCATCTCAAGAAACATAATCATGTCAACTACAATGTATTTATGCATCACTAGTCCAGTCATGGTTTCACAAAATATTACATTACAATGTCTCAACAAACATAATAACTGAAACAAGTACGGTACGTCATCTTAAGAAACATAATCATGTCAACTACAATGTACTTATGTCTTATTACAACAACGATGGTTTTAGTGAGTGACATGTCCGAAAATCTCAACAGCTCGCGCAACATTATATCGCAATCTCTCAACAAACATAATCACAGAAGCATGCTCTAAATGCAACAGCAGTCAATATTACAAATACAGGCAGGGGAACCCCGCGGTCCATATGACAAGCCCAGGGTAGCAGCTCTCATCAGATCTCATCAACGTCGACCACCTCATTCTGTTTAGCCACTACAGGGGCATCTACATCCACTATAACCTATTCAACAACATCAGAAATGGTACCAAGGAAGAACACCTTCCTGGTTCGCTTCTTTCGCCGCATAATCTGCATAAGATCTTCAGTATCCAAAACATCTATGAATTCCTACTTCTTATGATGCCACCACCGGATTTTTGCCATTTGCTTAGGGCCAATACTGATTTCCTTACCGATCATCTCTCTCATTTCATCAAGAGTTATGTTTTTGGAATCGACAGTGATCTCCACAGTACATGACGAAACTGGCTTATTAACTCCCTCATCAAGTTTTGCCATGTAAGAATCCACCTCTATGCGTATACTGAACTTATCTAGATCAACATCTATTGGTCAGTATTCTCTAGGAGCAGAAGCTCTGGCAGCAAGATCTCCAGCTTCTGCATACATATCATCAATCATCGCTTCAACTTTCACCTTACGATTAGCTGCACAACACTCCCAAACCATCGGAAGCTCATGGGAGTGCTCAATTTGCTGATAGGTATCATTCATGTTGCGCCACACCAATTTTGTCCTCTGTCTAGAACCCCAGGTAATTCTGGCGGCAAGCATATCTACCAGCTGCGAAACAGACACAACCTCTTTGCAATTCACAAGCAGATGCACATCTTGCCCGAACACAACCCTCTCGCAACCAAAATCAAGCTTTGTAGTGTACTGCCGAACATGAACTGTGAACTCATATAGGTCCCTTGTATCAAAGTTGTGCCTAATTTGATTAAAAAGGGGAACATTTCAGTTCATTCGATTCTATTACGCCGTAACTAATCTACTTGCAAGATAAGGCACAGATAAGAAAAATTCACCTCTCGCTCTTCTCCCGGGTTTTTTTCTTCGAGATCTGAGTGCTGCATCCGCCCACCGGAGCCGAAAAATCCGCCGCATGCCTTGCTTTTCTCTTCAACCCGCTGCTCGTAGGTACCTTGGGAGCAGAATCCTTGCTGGCCTCCTCGCTAACCGGGGCTAAAGACCTCGCCGTAGCTACGCGTTGAGCTCCAAACTTGGGCCCCGACGGACCCTTTTCAGTCGGCAGCGTAGCTACAACCTTCTCCTTGCAAGACATGCTGGGCCGCCGCCGCCGGATTTAGTGTTGGGGGAGGGAGAAAAAAGGTCCTCCGCTGCCGGCAGATTTAGGGTCAGGGAAGGGAAGAAAAGGGACTGTCGCCGCCGTAGCAAGATTCAGTGTCGAGAGTTAGGAAAATACAGTAATGGATTTGCCCCAACGACACGTGCAGGGTGGCTAAGAAGAGTGACCGGCGAAGGAGGGGCACAGCAGGAACTAGTGTAACGGAATATCCTGACTTAACGGGCGTGATTTGAAAATATTGGGTTTGGCCATCATTCACTCGAAAGAACCCTCTCAACAATTGGCGCCCCAACTTTTCGAATCGCGGTGATAAAAATCAACTTGGGTACCACGTTGCCTGGCCACCCCAACTTTCGGGCCGCAAAATGATATTCTCATCTCTTTGGGCATACAAACCCTGTCCCACGCCACTAGGCAGTGGCCACCGTGCACATCCTTCCTCCCTTTCCATAGGAATCCACAGATGATCTTCTTGATGGCAGTGATGGTCTCTATAGGGATGTCATTGCGAAGATCGGAATGGCCGAGAGCGTTGTCTTCATGAGCTCCAGCCGTTCGCTTCTATTGAGAATAGAGGCTTTCCATGATGGCAGCTTGGCAGCCACTAGATCTACCAGGGACTGCAACTATGCAGCCGATGGCCTCCGCAGCGAAAGTGGCAACCCCAGGTATCATAGCGGAAACTGCGTGATCGGGCACTACAACTCCTGGGTCACCCTCACCCTGTCCTCCTTAGTGCATCTTATCATGTTGGCCGAATATTTGGTGAAGTTGGTGTGGAGGTCGGACATGGAGCCAAAAACCTCTATGATCCTGGTGATTACTTGGAAGTCCACCACCGCCATTGGCCTCAAGAAGGTGACCACATCATTAGTGTAAATCAAGGTGCATTGGCATAGGCCCGAAGCCATAAGACGGGTAAGCAACCCCTGGTCCTCAGCTTTGATGATCATCAAATGGAACACCTCCTTGAGCAAAATGAAAAGCTATGGCGAGAGAGGGTCCCCCTGCCTGAGGCCCCGTCTATTAACTACCCTTGTCTCGTGGCAGCCATTTCGGAGGACATGGGTGGAAGCTGTGGAAAGCAGAGCACAAATGCAAGTGAGGAGGCGCTCCCCAAATCCTAACTTCCTGAGAACCTCGAGCAGGAAAGCCCAATCCACCGTGTCGAATGCCTTGATGTCGAGCTTAAGGAGCACCGCAGGAGTCTTACTGGCATGCATCTTATGGGCTGTCCACTACACCATCATGAAGTTGTTATGCAAGCATCTTCTACGCACAAAGGCACACTAGTGCGCTCCCATCATCTATAGGAGGATCGGAGTTATGCGGCTTGCAATCCCATGGATGAGGCTGATCGTCCGGAAGTCTTGGATCTCCTCAACGCCCGGATTTTTGGTGACTAGGGCGCCATTTACTCCCCCAAATCCACGACAGTCCACTCGAGAAAGTGAGTTGAAAGCCCCCATAATATCGTCCTTGATGATGCTCCAGCAGGTCACATAGAAGCGTGCGGAGAACCTGTCCGGACCGGGGTATTTGTCCAGTGGCATGTCTCAAATGGCTACCAGGACCTCCTCTTCCGTGAAGACCCCGTTGATATGCTGGAGATCCTTGGATGGAAACCCGAGGAAATCCAGGTCTAGCGAGAAGGGTCGGTCCACATCCTCTCCAAGTAGGCTGATACATTGCAAATGTATCTATAATTTTTGATGTTCCATGCTTGGTTTTATCCACTTTCTTGTGTTTTGTCCACACTTTGGAGTACTTTTCATATGATTTCTTGGATTAACCTATTAACAAGATCCATAGTGCCAGCTGCCTGTTTTCTGTTGTTTTTGGTTCCAGGAAAGTCAGAAAATGAATATTCTCGGAATTGGACGGGACAAAAGCTAAAGTGCCTATTTTTTCGGAAGTCATCAGACGCCAGAATATGAGACGGAGAAGGGCTGGAGGCCGGCCACACCACCTGGCCGCACGGCCAAGCCTGGCCCGCGCCAGGGGGTGATCTAGCCAACCCTAGCACCCCCTCGGCCTCTCCTTCCGCCTATAAGATGCCCTCGGGACGAAAACCCTAAGTACCCGATCAAAAATCCACGAAAGAGTCTGTAGCCGCCGTCATCTCCATCCCTAGATCGGGAGGGATCTGAAGCTCTTCCCGGCAACCTGCCGGAGAGGGGAATTCACCCTGGAGGCCTACTTCATCATCATGCAAGCCTCCGGTGTCATGCGTGAGTAGTTCATCTTTGGACTACGGGTCCATGTAGTAGCTAGATGGTTGGTTCTCCTCCTTTGTGCTTTCATGTCTAGATCTTATGAGCTCCGTTCATGATCAAGATCATCTATTTGTAATTCTGCATGTTGTGTTTGCGGGGATCCGATGGATATTGAGATGCTATTGCAGATTGATTATTGATTCTATCATGTCTTTGTTATTTGTGATCTTGCATGCTTTCCGTTGTTAGTAGCTATCTTGGCCAAGTAGATGCTAGCAACTCCAAGAGTTAGTATTTATGCTCGATAGTGGGTTCATGCCTCTGGTAATCCGGGGAAGTGACATAAATCTCTAAGGTACTAGATGTGCTATTGCTACTAGGGAGAAAACAACAATCCTTTGTTCATGGAACAATCGTATTGTTTACATTACACGCAATTCGTAAAGCAATAATCTATTGCTTGCAACTTAATACTGGAGGGGGTTCGGATGATAACCTTAAGGTGGATTATTAGTCATAGATGCAGTTGGATGGCGGTCTATGTATAATGTTGTAATGCCCAATCAAGTTCCAAAGGAGTCAAGATGATTAGTATATGCATGTATTGCTTTCTCGATGTTTGTCAATTGCCCCGCTGTAATTTGTTCACCCAGCATGTTATCTATCTTAAGGAGAGCCACCTCTAGTGAACTATGGATCCCGGTACTTTCTTTTACATTCAATCTACAATCAACTGTTTACTGCTTTGTGTTTACTTTCTGCAAACTACAACTTCCTTCCATTCGATACGTTTAATCCTTTGTTTTCAGCAAAACCGGTGAGATTGACAACCTCATCGCAAGTTGGGGTCAGAGTTCTGTGGTTGTGTTGTGCAGGTCTCCACGTTGCTTCTGGCACCGGTAGTGCGCCTTGCCAACGTTCAGCTAGATACACCTTTGGGGTGTTTCCTTGCTCCTACTGGATTGATAACCTTGGTTTCGTACTGAGGGAAAACTTGCTGCTGTGCTCATCATACCTTCCTCTTGGGGTTCCCCAACAAGCTCTATATAATTTGGGCCATCAAGCATATTTTCTGGCGCCGTTGCCGAGGAGTCAAGGACATCTTCACGAGGGGAGTCCCTCATAACCAATCTCTTTACTTTGTTATTTTTGTTTTGCTTAGTTTCTTTTTGTTTTGTTTGCTTGTTTTGTTTTCAAAAACACAAAAAAAATAGTTTTACATGTTTGCTTTCTTTATCAAAAACACACAAAAAATTAGTTCCTATCTTAAGTTGCCATTATTTCTAGCCTTGCTTCAACCACTTTGTCACCCGAGGAAATGATTTTCACTTTTAAACAAGGAATTGAGGAGAGCTTCAAGGAAGCTTAGTCTAGAATCTCTGATCTACATGAGAAAACTGAACCTAAAATGACTCAAAGCTTGTTCCTTAGCAGTTTTTACCTTGGAATTGCTCTTTGCTATAGATATGCTTTAGATGCTGTTGTGGGAGGATATTTCCTCCAATGTAATGAGGATGATGCTATTAATGCTATAAAGAAATTGATCCTTACTTACAACTTGCCTAGCCAAACTGATATTTCTTTCGCAAGAATATTTGCTAGATTGAACACTCTTGAGACTGGCACTGCTAGCTTAAAAGATTGCTATAATACGCTTAGGGAGCATCATAATTATGTTCCAATAAATTCTGAACCATCAAAGTGGATCCCTACAGTAAAGATTGAGATAAATACTAAAACTTTTCAAGCTTGCTGTGATATCATGTCTGAATTTTGTCTTATGCCCAAAGATATTTATGAATCTCTGAATGTTTGGGGGCTTACTGAAGGAGGAAAATAAATATCTCTTGTTAATAATGCTACCATATTACCTATTGGAATAGCTGAAGGAGTGTTTACAAAGATCCTCGGGAAAATTATTTCTACTGATTATCTTGTTATTGAATGTGCAGGAAAAGGACAAATTACACTTGGAAGGTCCCTATTAGAACACCTTGGAGCAATAATAGATGTGGGAAAGGGGAACATGCACCTTTCTTCTCCACCAAACAATCATATTTTCCCAAAGGCTAAGAATAAAAGTAAGAGAGGTAAGGGCAAGAAATTTGGTCTTAATGCTTCTTCATTTGAGAACACTTGATTCTTTCTTGCTTCTTATGCCTAACTTAAAGGCATTAAAGAAAAGTACTTATTGGGAGATTACCCAAAAGTTTTAGATGAGTCTTAGAAGTTATTACTTCAGTAATAAACGCTCCTTATCCTTTTTATTTGCTTTTTGTGCCAAGAGTAACCTCTAATGAGAGAGAAGTAATGATTGGGAAAGTTCCTGTCCCGAAACAGATTTCTATGCTTCACCGTAAAAATTCATGTAAAATCTCTGAATGTCTTTTGAGGCGTGAATATTTGTGCTTCTGAACCAGGTTGTCATCTAACTTTCCTTAGTTCAACACTTTTTGATTTGAGCAACAGAAGGTCTTCGAAAAAATTCGTCTTTAACTGCTGGTCTGTTTTGACAGATTTCTGCCATTTTCTGCATATGCTTCTTGTTGGTTCCTTTTTGAGTTCTTTTGGGGAATTGAGATTTTTGAGGGAAGTGCTTCAGTAGCTAGTGTTCTAATGGAAGTTTATTTGGTGTTAGAACTGAACCTTAAGACTTATTATCTTGAGTGCACTAATGTTGCTAATAAAGATTGTGTGAAGTTTTGTACGAAGGAAAAATTCCAGGTGTATGGAAGGAATGAGTAATGAGATGAAGGATGGACTAAACCTCAAGGTTGGGGATGCCATGCGTGTCACCCCAAGAAATATCCAAGAAGTACAAGCGTCAAAACTTGGGGATGCCCAAGGCATCCCCTTCTTCATCAATAAAAAATCCAGGTTTCTTCGAAACGCTTCATTTTTATTGTTTCATGCACAGTTGTGTTGTTCTTGGAGCGTCTTCTTTTTCATTTTCGTTTTGGTTTTTCGTTTGCTTAGTTTTCTGAATAAATTAGTTGGACCCCCTCTTTCATACATTGGTTTGCAAATAGTTTGGTTTGGTTTGGAAAAGAGTAGGAAAGTTCATCGTTATTTGGTAAAAAGAGCTTGTTTCTGACTGTGGCCTATGCTTTGTCATGCCATGCTTGATATTGTTTTGGCTTTATGCTTAGTATTATTTGTTGTAGCATGACTTGTTATAAACAATTGAGATTGGTTAATGTGCCTTGGATGAATCATGCGTTGTTTTAGCATATTAAAGCATAGTATTGTGGTATTCTCCTTTGATGCTTCGTTTGGGTTGACTTGGCGCATGCTCACACCATGTTATGACTATCTCAAGTCACCATAAGCCATTATGATCCTTTAGTTTTCAACTTGTAGTATCACTTTATGCTTTGATCAATGATGTTTTGTCGCTCTGCATGATTATGGCCATTATTGCTCTCTTAGTTTGTCGCTCCCAGTCTTTTGCTAGCCTCCATAACCAAGTATGAGTTACACTCATGCATCCAACTCCCTAAACCAAGTTATTCCAAAGAGTCCACCATACCTACCTACTAGCTTATGCTATTCCAAGTATATTCATGCTTTTGTTTACCTTCCAAATTAAACTTGTTATGAGAAAACTAGTGATTAAAGCTCTCACGAACTTGATGGCACACTTTAGTTTTTTGCATTTAATAAACTTGAACCATTGGGTCCTTCTTTGTTGCGTATATGCTTGCGCTTTATAAGTTGAAATTAGCAGAACCATGTATCATTGGGAATGCTTTCAACATTGCACTTGTACTTTGTACACCGTTGATATCATGTTCTTTTGCTTATGGATCCCGGCGGTGTGAAATAAAAGTGGAACTTGTAAGATCATGGAGTTTGTATGTGTGTTAGAGAAACGCCTAGGCTGCTAGCCTAAGCCATGCCTAATCATGGTGGAAACTTGCAGCACCACCATAATGAGCATTCTATGAAGCATCCTCAATAAAAACCTATGCAAATAGCAAATAAAAGATCGCTGAGATGCTCATTGTCTGCTTGCCTTGTCATTTTGATTATGGGATAGCTCCTGTATCATGTGAAAGGGGTACCCCGTTGGCGGTTCTTAATGATACATATGTACTTACAATGACAAGATCTTACTCGTGACTAAAGTTGAGTAGCATGAGGTTCGGTCTTCGTAAGTAAGGGGAATGAGATTTCGGTTTATAACTTGTCAAGCATATTCTATCTTTATGCACCTTCTACCATTATATTGAGTCTCCACCTTCTACCTTTATGCACCTACTTTGAGAGCATAGTGGCCATTCTTAGTTCTATGTGCATTGTCCCAAGACTAGTTGATTGATGCATATCTTGATATTGCTTGTTTTAAATTATTTGTATCTAGTCACTCTTATGAACTTTGAAGGTGTCCTATGCATTTATATTTTCTACTCTATGAGGGACAAGCTGAATACTATTATGCTATGTTTTCTTTATGTGAAACAAACAAACGTCTTGCAAAGTATTGTTATTCATGAATCTTTTGTTTGTGCCTTTTCATGTTGCATCATAGTTTCTTTGTCTTATTGCTAGAACTTTATCTTTCATGTTATGATTGAAGTACTATGATCCCAGCTTTGAATGTTTTACAAATACTTTGATCAAGTCTTTGATGGTGCATGTCACCTCAAAAATTATTCTTTCTTTTTGTCACTTACCTACTCGAGGACGAGCAGGAGTTAAGCTTGGGGATGTTGATACATTGCAAATGTATCTATAATTTTTGATGTTCCATGCTTGGTTTTATCCAATTTCTTGTGTTTTGTCCACACTTTGGAGTACTTTTCATATGATTTCTTGGACTAACCTATTAACAAGAGCCATAGTGCTAGCTGCATGTTTTCTGCTGTTTTTGGTTCCAGGAAAGTCAGAAAATGAATATTCTCGGAATTGGACGGGACAAAAGCCAAAGTGCCTATTTTTCCAGAAGTCATCAGATGCCAGAATATGAGAAGGAGAAGGGCTGGGGGCCAGCCACACCACCTGGTCACGCGACCAGGCCTGGCCTGCGCCAGGGGTGGTCTGGCCGACCCTAGCACCCCCTCGGCCTCTCCTTCCGCCTATAAGATGCCCTCGGGACGAAAACCCTAAGTACCCGATCAAAAATCCACGAAAGAGTCCGCAGCCGCCGTCGTCTCCATCCCTAGATCGAGAGGGATCTGAAGCTCTTCCTGGCACCCTGCCGGAGAGGGGAATTCACCCTGGAGGCTTTCTTCATCATCATGCAAGCCTCCGGTGTCATGCGTGAGTAGTTCATCTCTGGACTACGGGTCCATGTAGTGGCTAGATGGCTGCTTCTCCTCCTTTGTGCTTTCATGTCTAGATCTTGTGAGCTCCATTCATGATCAAGATCATTTATTTCTAATTCTGCATGTTGTGTTTGCGGGGATCCGATGGATATTGAGATGCTATTTCAGACTGATTATTGATTCTATCATGTCTTTGTTATTTGCGATCTTGCATGCTTTCCGTTGTTAGTAGCTATCTTGGCCAAGTAGATGCTAGCAACTCCAAGAGTTAGTATTTATGCTCGATAGTGGGTTCATGCCTCTGGTAATCTATGGAAGTAACACAAATCTCTAAGGTACTAGATGTATGTTGCTACTAGGGAGAAAACAACAATCCTTTGTTCATAGAACAATCGTATTGTTTATATTACACGCAATTCGTAAAGCAATAATCTATTGCTTGCAACTTAATACTGGAGGGGGTTCGGATGATAACCTTAAGGTGGATTATTAGTCATAGATGCAGTTGGATGGCGGTCTATGTATAATGTTGTAATGCCCAATCAAGTTCCAAAGGAGTCAAGATGATTAGTATATGCATGTATTGCTTTCTCGATGTTTGTCAATTGCCCCGCTGTAATTTGTTCACCCAGCATGTTATCTATCTTAAGGAGAGCCACCTCTAGTGAACTATGGATCCCGGTACTTTCTTTTACATTCAATCTACAATCAACTGTTTACTGCTTTGTGTTTACTTTCTGCAAACTACTACTTCCTTCCATTCGATACGTTTAATCCTTTGTTTTCAGCAAAACCGGTGAGATTGACAACCTCATCGCAAGTTGGGGATAGAGTTTTGTGGTTGTGTTGTGCGGGTCTCCACGTTGCTACCGGCACCGGTAGTGCGCCCTGCCAACATTCTACTAGCTACACCTTTGGGGTGTTTCCTTGCTCCTACTAGATTGATAACCTTGGTTTCTTACTGAGGGAAAACTTGCTGCTGTGCTCATCATACCGTCCTCTTGGGGTTCCCCAACGAGCTCGATATAATTTGGGCCATCATAGGATCTCGAAGAACTTGTCCATGGCCTCAGCCTTTTGTACGAGCTCTGAGCCCCGGATGTTATCCACCAGTAGGTGACCAATGAAGTTTTCCCTCCTCCGGTGGCTAGCGTGCGTGTGGAAGAAGCGGGTGCAGACATCCCCCTCCCGTAGCCAAAGAATACTGGGTCATTGCCTCACCAATGTCCTTTCCAAGAATGCCAGCCCCAACAACTTTTTATTCAAGAGGCAGCGAAGTCCATGCTCTTTAGGCGAGAGTTTTCTACTCTCCATAGCAACGTCAAACCAAAGAATCAGCTCTGTCGCTAGGAGAATCTGCAGTTTGACACTGCCGATGAATTTGGATCTCCACCGAGAGAGTTCCTTGGACACGGCCTGCAGCTTCATGTCGAGCCTTTTGAACGGGTTCGGTAACCACTGATGCGATGTCCACAAAGTCTCAGCCACCTCCATGAAGTCATCCACCTTGGTCCAGAAGGACTGGAACTGGAACCTATGCCCTCTTTCCAAATCAGGTGCAAGACCAAGAAGTAGAGGATAGTGGTCTGAGGGACCCGAAGACAACGCCGATAGAAAATCGTCAGGGTAATGAGCCTCCCAGTCCACCATCACAAACACCCTATCTAATTTTTCCAGGGTTGGTTGATCACGTTCATTAGACCACATGAATCTGCGACCATTAAGGTAGAGCTCCTTAAGTTCCAGGTTTCCAAGAGTTCTCTGGAATCTGGACATCATGCAGAAGTGTAAGGTCCCCTGGTTCTTATCCTCTGGGTTGACAAGCATATTGAAGTCACCTACGACAATCCAGGGACCTCCGTGAAGGTCCCGGATGTCCTAAAGCTCCTGGAAGAAGGCCCGCTTGTCATCATCCTGTTGGGGTCCATAGACTCCGGTGAACCACCAGCTATGATCCACGCCTGTTGAGATACGAGCAGTGATCGCGTGATCGAAGAGGTGTGGGTAGGTGACAGAGACTAGGTTTGATTGCCATGCTAGCAGAACGCCTCCACGGGTCCCATCTATCGGTAGGAATAAGAACTTATCGAAAGAGGGGCATAGTCTCTCCCTTACCACGTGATTAGTGATGACCGCCATCTTGGTTTCCTGCAGAGAAACACCACCACAGCCCTGGCCGGGGACAGGACCTGTGAGACCGCTAAACGACGCGCAAGGGAGTTCAAACCACGCACATTCCAAATACCAATGCAAAAGTCTGGAGCATCCATTATTATAGCTGGGAGGGGAGAGTAAAAATAGTCATGGTACAAGGTCCACGTCAATCAGACTAGGCACTCCACCCGTGTGTTATCGAATAGGGGCAGGGCTTCCGGTAACCAACCAAACAGATGAAGCACCATGTCAATGTGTTGCTGGCACAAGGGTCTCGTGAACAGGTCCAAGTAGGCGTCCAGAGCGTCGTCCCCAATCACCTCGCCCTCCTAGGAAATCCCTAGTCGAGTGATAAGAGTGCGATGCTACTGGCGGATCAGGGTGCCGTGTGTAAAGCGACCGCGGATCCGTCCACTCCTCCTTACTAGCCTAGAGTACTTCTTGTTCCGGCAACGCTTGGCTACCGGCCTGCTCAGTACCGAGTTGATGGGATTCTTACAGAATCCATGGAAATCAACTGTGCTCTATGTCCCCATAGGCGTAGTGGCAGGAACCATGGCATCAGTCCACTACTTCTGGGGTGGGTCAGAGTCTACTAATGAGAGGGTGACAAAGAAGATGTCCATCATATCCAATACTGATCTAGGGGAGCCCGGTGGATCATACCCCGACAAATCGTTGGGGGCTTTGTCTTCAGGGGATGATAGCAGCCTAGGGGCTGGTAGCTGGAAGTTTTCCCGATCCCTAGGTGCGTACAGAGGTACACCACGGCATCGAGAACCTCCTCCAGGACGTGCATGCTGCACCAGCCCTGATCCCTAGATGAGTCACAGGGGTCCACCGCGGTGCCAGAAATTTCCTCTAGGAGGCACGTGCCATGCCAGCTTCCACGTGGCGTAACCACATCCACAACCTCGTGATCCCCACGTTTGTCGCCACGCTTCGCCGATTCAAACGGGCAAGCTGTCATGGGATGGGAAGGCTGCATGGTGCACTCCACAGGGACGACCGATTTGGGCCGCCAGAGATGGTCACATCCTCTACTGGGTGGCCTCTGGTCAAAAGGCGGCTTCGTTGATGGTGTCCCTTGGTCAAAAGGTGGGTCAGCGACGTGAGCTAACTGCCGCGCCCCACTTTCGGTCGACAGGTGCTCCTCCTCGTGGCCCCATTGTCCATGTCATCGTGTTCAACCTTGTCGTATTCCCCGGCCACCTCTGGCCATGGCGTGACCTCCAGAGGTGAGTTGATGGTGACACGGCGGCTGCCACTCCTCTATGCGCGCACCATGGTGCATGCTTTGTGTTCCACGTGACTCCAGCCGCTCTCTAGCAGACCTGCCCGAACTGCCATCGCTCCCTTCACCCCCACCGTGGCCACTGCCGCTGCCACGACCGCACCTGCCTCCGCGGCCATCGCGACCATCACAGTCATCGTCGGAACCTTCGCCATCCCTGCCATCTCCTAGCCACAGGTCATGGATGCCCTCTATCATGTCTTTGACGTGCACCAACCGAATCCTGATCAAATAACATATCATGTACTTTTGGAGGGGAATGAGAGCATCGTCGGGGAGGACCAGCCCTTCATCCTCCTCCATCAAGTCATCGGGTTCTTCGATCAACAACGCTTTCTCCCACGCTAGCTGGTTGATGCTGTCGAGCCAGGCCACCACCTAGAATTTTCCCAGATCCTCCCGGCTCGTCGTCGTGGCCCCCAGCCGTTCGACCCATGCGGTAGAGCCGAGCAGCGCCATCACCGTGGTACGGTTCTAGGCGTGCACCGGTGAGCTCAATGTGGGTGTGGTATCGCAGCGACTGCCTCGCTACTTGTAGTTTCCTGTTCCACGGCAAGAATCGAAGCGAGAAACCATGCTCGTCCACCACTCTGGCAAAAACTACGTCGTCCCACACCCTCCTACTAGTGCAAACCACCAACAAGTCCCCTGTCCATGATTTGTGCATCATGAAGTTATCCTCGGGCCTGTGCACCTGGGTCGCCACCTCCGTGCCGGCCTCGATGGAGGAGACATTGGCCCTTTGTCCTGACACGAAAGCCATGAGCGCCCACCACAAAGCGCCTTCCACTACCTCAATCTCCACGGAATGCGAGATGATCATCGACTCCATGACCGGGATGGTCGCTGCGGTGACCCAGCATACCACAGCATGATGTAGTACACTATGGTCGTTGACATAACACCAATGAAACACCATTCACTAGTATTACATCCCTCAGAGGGGTACAACAGAAACACAACAGGTCCAAGACATGACTATAGATTACAACTCGACTCTTTATAGAAGATCCAGAGAACACTCTAGGTTAAAGAGAGCGAAAAAACTTCTTACAAGGAAGAACTAGAAATAATAATTCAGAACTATCTGGCTAATAAGACTAACACCTAAACTATTTGGCTTGCAATTGCTACTAATGCAATGCTCTATAGAAGTAGGTTTTATGGCTGGAGTATCTACTCCTATCTAAACAGAGACTTTGTCTTCACTTCAGCTGATGAATATTTTGACTTCATAGACTTTATTGAAGAACTTGAGCTGCCGATGATGATTTCTTGAGCAGAAATTGATGTTGACGTCGTCTTCAACGGCTTAAAACCTAACAAGGGTTAAGAAGGTACGGTTGAGTACGAGCGTACTCAGCAAGTTCAATAAAAAGGAGTGTTTGATGCACTATCTCTACAGCCACAAACCATAGGTTGTAGGCAATGCAGGTTTTCGTAAACATTTCTTCAAAGGTTGCTTTTATTCTGAAAACTATGTCTGACAGCCTTCACACGTTGACCAGAACCTTCATGGGGTTCCTTCCCTTCCGCGTTCCTAGCACCTTCCCGGAACAGGGAGTAACATGTCACAATTCTTACACTCTACAGAGGTGCGTCACTTTTACCACAAGAGACCTTAAGCTTTGTTGCACGGCCGAGAGTATGTCCCCATTCAAACTTCCATGGTTTGATGCCCAACTTAAGATCCAAGCCAATCACTACCCCCTTCGCGACCCCGTATGTCCCCTTGGTGTACGCCATGCACACATCTTGAATTACGACAATGGTTAATATAGACCGTCAGATGCCAGAAGTATCGTGGGACGTTGAGGGCTCCCACCCATATGTTGCATATCCTCTACGTATTACCAATAAATGCATGCTACGAGGATAACAGCCACGACCTAGCCATCCGGATGCATGCGAGAGGAAGAAGATACATCTGACTTCTCCGTCCCATTCCAAATCTCATGGTTGACGCGTAATATATGGCGCTAGAATCACTGGCAACAATTGTTGTTAAGTCCTAGATGATACATTACTGTACAATGGCGTTTCCATTGCCAGTTATGGTAGATTAGCTGATCACCCTGGATCAATAACCGATATTTCCAGTTAATTATGAAAATAGTGTTTTCTGACCTTTTTGAAATGCAGGTGATGACAACATTTGAGTTACAAGCATTTGATAGAAAATAATCAAAGGACATGAGCAAGTTGTGAACTTGCCTTTTGTGATTGCAAGATTATGCACTCACGGTCTTCGGGATAATAGAAGATCCAAATTCTGTAAACAACATCATTGGTCCGGTAAGGACTAATGTTTAAAGAAGTGGGATGCAATTATGCATAAATAATGTAATGCAATTTGATAAACACGAATCCCCAACATAGTCGTATCTGATCTAGGGTTTGGAGTTTGTGATGAGTTCTTTAGAATGTGTTACACTTTTATACCAGCTTTACACATGTGCTTCTTATTAAGGCTTGTGAGAATGTGTGAAACAATATGTAGATACAACAAGTAATATGCAATATTAAAGCACTCAATACGGCATGGTATCTAAAATATTTCTTAAACAAGATTAAGAATCAATTAGAGCTTTTAAAGAAGTGTTCAAGGATCACTTTGAATGTTTCTTAAAAGAATAACTTTTGAGGAAAATATTACTTTACAAAGTAAAAAGTATTTAAACTTAAGACTAACACTTTAAGGTTTTCTTAATAGCTAAGATTATTAAAGAGAAAAACATTACTACATTAAACAATCATAGCATAAGTGGTGGAGATTTACATGTTTTGAACAAGGCACCACATTGTAGATGGTTGACTTCTTAATATTCCACAAAGTTAGAATTTAATTATTATTGCTTGAATGAGGTGGTGTTTTATTAAAGTTATAAGTGAATAGAATTACTTTCGTATTAATGCTTATATTTTAGAAGCATATATAGGGTATTGCTAAAATTACTTAAAAACTTAGTTTAATTCTTTAGGTGGATTCCTAAACTGTAAAAGAATTAGTACTCAAATCTTGATGATTTTACAATTGACAAAATATTTTTTGGAGAGTAAAACATACTTAATTTTAAATGGTAGTTTAGTAAGTATAACTTAAAATGGGTAAACCTATTTTGACTGTACTTAAACAGCAATTGAACTTGTTATTACATTTTTAAACTTTAAACAAATAATGCTAAAGGCAATAGTAAATATTTATATATTTTTAATGAATAAAAATAAAATAAAAGAGTTAAAATAAGATTTATTAGACCTTTACCTTTTGTTTGACTTCAATTAAGAAGGAGGATATTTTTAATGTGTAGAATTTATTTTTGTGATAATTTTGGTATATTATATGTATTTTTGTGATTTTTAAATATTAAACTATGATTTTTATAAGTTTTATCACTTTATAAATACTTAATAAATAATAATATTTATCTAAGTGATACCAAAAATCTATGAAACAATTTTGTAAATGTATATTTTGATTTTCTAAGAATTTTGGTATATTATTTATACTTTTATCATTTACAATATTAAAATATGAATTTTCAAAGTATTATTACTTATAAAATCTTTATTAAATAATAATTATTTAAATAGTTAGCACAATAATATTTGTTAATAAAGTTAAATTTGTTAATAAAGTTAACACAATAGTTATGCCGGTGACCATTTGGTGGCGGTGCTTCCGTGCACGCACGGATGTTCTGTTGCTTCTATTCGATGCAGTACATGATGGTCGACTCATCTAGGGCGATGCGGTGCTCTAGGGTGAACGGAAACGATGTTAATGACGGCCGGAGTAGAGCTGGGACGGCGGTGCTCGATGTAACTAGGGCTACAACAAGAATTAGCAGGCGAGAGTGGGGTCTGGAGATGTGCTAGCTTACCCTGGTGCTTGTACAACGGCGGACGGAGTCCGGCGTGGTCGGATGTGAGAGCAGAGTCACATATTCCGGCGAACACCGATGAAAGGGAACGACGAAATCTGCTCTCCTCAGAGCTCCCCTTGATGGTATGCTCCTCCACGAGGATCTATAGAGCACTGCGCTTCTGCTGGACTACTCCAAGGTCACTGAGATGACCTCTAGTGACGATGGTGGTTGGCTCTGGCCGACTAGGGTTTCGGTCCTCTGCGGGAAAGAGAAAGAGAGAGCGTGTGAGAGAGAGTGGATGGGGATGAGGGCTTCGTCGTGGCGTTCTTATCCTCGCATGAGTGTCGGTGGTGATGTCACGGCGGCGAGGCGGCATCGGATGGTCGCCGTCCCCTCCAGTGAGCTGCTTCATTGGAGGAGGAAGACGACGGATAGGATTGACAAAGCGGTACATTGGGCTGGGCCGGCAGTGGGCTTTGGCTGAGCGAGCGGAAACTGACTGCTACTGCTCACGGACATTGGTTAGGCGAGAAACTTCTCTAGGTCGTGGACCGGTTCTGGACTCTTCCGTTTTCCTTTTTTTCTCATTCTCTTCTTTATTCTAGTTTGAATTTCTATATCTATTTAAAGTGTAAATTCAGTTGGTGATAATTCGTGAATATATACTGAAAATTTATATATTTATTTGTATCCTTGGACTTCTATTTTTTTAGTATTTACACTAATCATGATTATAGAAAGGATTATTTTTGTTAGAGAATATAAATAGGGATTAGGGTTTTAGAGATTTACTGTTTAATATAAGATCTTTTAAAATGACTTTCACTTCTACTAAAAGAATGTAATGGTGATGGCTTAAGATGGATAATTATGTGTACAGAATCTTATTAATACTTAACCTCATAAAGGAATTATATATCTATACATTATAAGATTTTAATCCTTGTGGTTCATGATAGGGTGATTTAAGTTTCATGGTTCTCCCTAATGGGTGATTTGCCAAATCCAATTCTACTTGGTTTGTAGAGTTTAGAAGTACCACATAACACTTTTGGTTAGGTAATGATGAATCAATAATAATCCTTTGTGGATAAATACTAAGGTTTATTCAAATATAGGTATACGGGTTTTGAGAGGATTTAATCACTCATATTCAATTAGAGATATGGATGATTATTAAAGCTATAGATGAAGATTTAGGTTTAAAGATATCGCATCTACATCTTTGATTAGGTTGATATCCCCTCTTAGAGTGAGATATTGGAATTACTTCCTAGAGTACTCTTGTTAATTCATGGGTCTAGGTTTCTATGAGACTAGGTTCTTATTAGGGTTTAAGACAATCAGGTGGACAAGGCTTCCATTAATACACTCTCAACTGGTATTCTACTTATATCTTAGACATTTCATTTGGCTAAGAGATACTATTCATTGGTTGCC
The DNA here is from genome assembly GCA_910589775.1 of Avena eriantha. Taxonomy (NCBI): domain Eukaryota; kingdom Viridiplantae; phylum Streptophyta; class Magnoliopsida; order Poales; family Poaceae; genus Avena; species Avena eriantha. Next base: position 154,332,852 of record OU342744.1, read on the forward strand.
TAAAAATAGGAATTAGTTTAACTACCTTCTTTATTCTAGGGTTTTAAACAAAGAGGTAGACATGGGTTTTGTCATGGTTTGATGTACTGTTGGTTAAAGGTTTCTCAAGCACTCCTACCTTACTACCTCACTAAGCTTATCTTTAGATAAGGATTTCCTTTCCTAAATATATTATATCTCTCTTTCTTACCTTATTCACAAAGATCACATATTCCTGAATAAGTCAATCATCTGCGGTGACCCAACATAGCACTGCATGATGTAGTACACTATGGTCGTTGACATAACACCAATAAAAACATCGTTCACTAGTATTACATACCTCAGAGTGGTACAACAGAAACATAGCAGGTCGAAGACATGACTATAGATTACAACTCGACTCTTTACAGAAGATCTAGAGAACACTCTAGGTTAAAGAGAGAGAAAGAACTTCTTACAAGGAAGAACCAGAAATAATAATTCAGAACTACCTGGCTAATAAGACTAACACCTAACTATTTGGCTTGGAATTGCTACTAATGCAATGCTCTATAGAAGTAGGTTTATGGCTAGAGTATCTACTCCTATCACTTCATAGACTTTATTGAAGAACTTGAGCTGCCAATGATGGTTTCTTGAGCAGAAATTGATGTTGACGTCGTCTTCAGCGGCTTAAAACCTATCAAGGGTTAAGAAGCTACGGTTGAGTACGAGCGTACTCAGCAAGTTCACTAAAAAGGAGTGTTTGATGCACTACCTCTACAGCCACAGACCATAGGTTGTAGGCAATGCAGGTTTTCGTAAACATTTCTTCAAAGGTTGCTTTTATTCTGAAAACTATGTCCGACAGCCTTCACAGGTTGACCAGAACCTTCACGGGGTTCCTTTCCTGCCACGTTTGTAGCTCCTTCCTTGAACAGGGAGTAACATGTCACAATTCTTACACTTTGTAGAGGTGCGTCACTTTTCCCACAAGAGACCTTAAGCTTTGTTGCATGGCCGAGACTATGTCCCCCTTCAAACTTCCATGGTTTGAGGCCCAACTTAAGATCCAAGCCAATCACTGCCCCCTTCGTGACCCCGCATGTCCCCTTGGTGTACGCCATGCCCACATCTTGAATTACGGCAATGGTTAGTACAGACCGTTAGATGCCAGAACTATCGTGGGACGTTGAGGGATCCCACCCATATGATGCATATCCTCTACGAATTACCAATAAATGCATCCTACGAGGATAACAGCCACGACCTGGCCATCCGGATGAATGTGAGAGGAAGAAGATACATCTGACTTCTCCATCCCATTCCAAATCTCATGGTTGATGCGTAATATACAACGCTAGAATCACTAACGACATTGGTTGTTAAGTCCTAGATGATACATTATTGTACAACGACGTTTCCATTGCCAATTATGATAGATTAGCTGATCACCCTGGATCAGTAACCGATATTTCCAGTTAATTATGAAAATAGTATTTTCTGACTTTGTTGAAATGCAGGTGATGACAACATTTGAGTTACAAGCATTTGATAGAATATTAATCAAATGACATGAGCAAGTTGTGAACTTGCCTTTTGTGATTGCAAGATTATGCACTCACGGTCTTCGAGATAATAGAAGATCCAAATTCTGTAAACAACATCATTGGTCCGGTAAGGACTAATGTTTAAAGAAGCAAGATGCAATGATGCATAAATAATGTAATACAATTTGATAAACGCGAATCCTTGACATAGTCGTATCTGATCTAGGGTTTGGAGTTTGTGATGAGTTCTTTGGAATGTGTTACACTTTTATACCATCTTTACACATGTACTTCTTATTAAGGCTTGTGAGAATGTGTGAAATAATATGTAGATACAACAAGTAATATGCAATATTAAAGCACTCAATGGGGAATGGTATCTAAAATATTTCTTAAACAAGATTAAGAATCAATTAGAGCTTTTAAAGAAGTGTTCAAGGATCACTTTTAATGTTTCTTAAAAGAATAACGTTTGAGGAAAATATTACTTTACAAAGTAAAAAATATTTAAACTTAAGGCCAACACTTTAAGGTTTTCTTATTAGCTAAGATTATTAAAGAGGAAAACATTACTACATTAAACAATCATAGCATAAGTGGTGGAGATTTACATGTTTTGAACAAGGCACCACATTGTAGATGGTTGACTTCTTAACATTCCACAAAGTTAGAATTTAAGTATTATTACTTGAATGAGGTGGTGTTTTATTAAAGTTATAAGTGAATAAAATTACTTTCTTATTAATGCTTATATTTTATAATCATAGATAGGGTATTCCTAAAATTACTTAAAAACTTATTTTAATTCTTTAGGTGGATTCCTAAACAGGTAAAATAATTAGTACTCAAATCTTGATGATTTTATAATTGATAAAATATTTTTGGAGAGTAAAACTTACTTAATTTTAAATGGTAGTTTAGTAAGTATAACTTAAAATGGTTAGATCTATTTTGACTTTACTTAAACATCAATTGAACTAGTTATTACATTTTTAAACTTTAAACAAATAATGCTAAAGGGAATAGTAAATATTTATATATTTTTAATGAATGAAAATAAAATAAAAGAGTTAAAATAAGATTTATTAGACCTTTACCTTTGTTTGACTTCAATTAAGAAATAGGATATTTTTAATGTGTAGAATTTATTTTTGTGATCATTTTGGTATATTATATGTATTTTTGTGATTTTTAAATATTAAACTATGATTTTTATAAGTTTTATCACTTTATAAATACTTATTAAATTATAATATTTATCTAAGTGATACCAAAATCTATGAAACAATTTTGTAAATGTAGATTTTGTTTTTCTAAGAATTTTTTTATATTATTTATATTTTTCTCATTTACCAATATTAAAATATGAATTTTTAAAGTATTATTACTTATAAAATCTTTATTAAATAATAATTATTTAAATAGTTAACACAATAATGTTTGTTAATAAATTTAAATTACTGAGCATTCTGATATATTATATACATTTTTCTAAATTATAAAACAAAAGATATAGAATTAACAAGATTTAATCATTTTAGGGAATTATTAAACTAATTTTAAAGAAATTAATGCGCCAAGGTGACATCAGCATGACACAGCTCCTGCGGTTTAAACTTTTTATACCCAGCCTAATCTACCCAAGCCACTGACTAATGGGCACGAGGCCACGTCACATGCCACCGAGGCAACTGTGATTGACTAACCACGCCGTTGCGGTCAACTGCCGCCGGCGACCATTTGGTGGCAGCGCTTCCGTGCATGCGCGGACGTTTCATTGCTTCTATTCAATGCAGTACATGATGGTCGACTCATTAGGGTGATGCGGTGCTCTAGGGTGATAGGAAACGATGTTAACGACAGCCGGAGTAGAGCTGGGACGGCGGCGCTCGATGCAACTAGGGCTACAACAAGAATTAGCAGGCGAGAGTGGGGTCTAGAGATGCGCTAGCTTACCCTGGTGCTTGTATAGCGGCTGACGGAGTCCAGCGTGGTCAGAGATGAGTGCAGAGTCACGGATTCTGGCGAACACCGACGAAAGGGAACGACGAAATCTGCTCTCCTCAGAGCTCCCCTTGATGGTGTGCTCCTCCTAGAGGATCTACATGGCACTTCTGCTGGACTACTCCAAGGTCACTGAGATGACCTCTAGTGACGATGGTGGTTGGCTCTGTCTGGCTAGGGTTTCGGTCCTCTACGGGAAAGAGAAAGAGGGAGCACGAGAGAGAGAGATGGATGGGGATGAGGGCTTCGTGGTGGCGTTCTTATCCTCGTAGGAGTGTCGGCGATGACGTCACGGCGGCGAGGCGGCACCGGATGGTTGCTGTCCCCTCCAGCGAGCTGCTTCACTAGAGGAGGAAGACGACGGATAGGATTGACAAAGGGGTACATTGGGCTGGGCCGGTAGTGGGCTTTGGTCGAGGCGAGCGGAGAGTGACTGCTGCTGCTCGCGAGCGTTGGTTAGGCGAGAAACTTCTCTGGGCCATGGACCGGTTCTGGACTCTAGCGTTTTCCTTTTTTTTTCTAATTCTCTTCTTTATTCTATTTTGTATTTCTATATCTATTTAAAGTGTAAATTTAGTTGGTGATACTTCGTGAATATATACTAAACATTTATATATTTATTTGTATCCTTGGACTTATATATTTTTAGTATTTACACTAATCATGATTATAGAAAGGATTATTTTTGTTAGAGAATATAAATAGGGATTAGGTTTTTAGAGATTTACTCTTTAATATAAGATCTTTTAAAATGAATTTCACTTCCACTAAAAGAATGTAATGGTGATGTCTTAAGATGGATAATTATGTGTACAGAATCTTATTAATACTTAACCTCATAAAGGAATTATATATATATGTACATTATACAATTTTAATCCTTGTGGTTCATGATAGGGTAATTTAAGTTTCATGATTCTCGCTATTGGGTGATTTGCCAAATCCAATTCTACTTGGTTTGTTGAGTTTAGAAGTACCACGGAACACTTTTAGTTAGGTAATGATGAATCAATAATAATCCTTTGTGGAGAAATACTAAGGTTTATTCAAATATAGGTATATGGGTTTTGAGAGGATTTAATCACTCATATTCAATTAGAGATATGGATGATTATTAAAGCTATAGATGAAGATTTAGGTCTAAAGATACTGCATCTCCATCTATGATTAGGTTGATATCCCCTCTTAGAGTGAGATATTGGAATTACTTCCTAGAGTACTCTTGTTAATTCATGGGTCTAGGTTTCTATGAGACTAGGTTCTTATTAGGGTTTGAGACAATCAGGTGGACAAGGTTTCCATCAATACACTCTCAACTGGTATTCTACTTATCTCTTATACATTTCATTTGGCTAAGAGATACTCTTCTTTGGTTGCCTAAAAATAGGAATTGGTTAAACTACCTTCTTTATTCTAGGGTTTTAAACAAAGAGGTAGACATGGGTTTTGTCATGGTTTGATGTACTATTGGTTAAAGGTTTCTCAAGCACTCCTACCTTACTACCTCACTAAGCTTATCTTTAGATAAGGAATTCCTTTCCTAAATATATTATATCTCTCTTTCTTACCTTATTCACAAAGATCACATATTCCTGAATAAGTCAATCATCTGACTCCACCATATTCATCAACATATGATGACATGGTCATGCCACTTCAACATTACTCCTTCATTCTTCTCCTAGTATATATATACAACTTCCATTTATAAACTACCCTTACTGAATCCATCAAAGTAGTTAGTACTAACTTCATTCAATAACCTCCTTCATATTTACCTTGCATCTACTTCTAAGGCTTGCCAGATTACACTCCTCTCTATATGACATGTGATACCAATCCTCTGGAATAGGTATGGTACTACTCTCCACAATACAAGTTTGTTCTTGTATTACCTTGGTTAAACTATTATACTTCCAACTACTCCTACAACTTATGTTATATACGTCACTATACTCTAGCTTGACTTCTCATAATCAAGCAAGATAATTCATCTTACTAGGGCTTTACCTAATTTGGTATACTCACAACTCTTCTTCAACACCTAGTCATCTATTCTCAAGTGACTTGAGAATAATGACCACCATCATTTGTTCAAACTAAGCCAAGGCTTCTAATTGTCTGATCAAGATCTATTATCCACTAAGTAGTAAACTTGTACTAGTCTTTCTATAAGGCTTATATTGCTAAGGAAACTTACTTGAAGTTTATACCCACTTGTCTTAACAAGATTATTATTTGATACACAAATACTACTAGCTTATTCATGGCTCCTCAATTACTATATTAACTCTTGTGTTTAGGTACTACTTCTAGTTAACTCATGAGTGAGTTAACTCCTCCAACATCAAATGGTTTGATCACAGTGATGACCCACAAGTATAGGGGGTGTATCGCAGTATTTTCGAGGGAAGTGAAACCCAATTTATTGATTCGACACAAGGGGAGCCAAAGAATATTCATAAGCCTTAACAATTGAGTTGTTAATTCAGCTGCACCTGGAAACAATCTTGCTCATAGCAGTTTATCAGTAGCAACAGTTTTCTAGTAGGAATAGTAAAGTAGTAGCAGTAAACAGTGGGATTCGAGTGCGGTAGGCATAAGGATGGATGGACGGGCGTTGCATGGACAATACAATTCACATAGCAATCAGAACATAGGGCAATTGCAGATAAATAATATAAAACATCCAAGTACTAGATAATCCTAGGTATGTGTTCCATATATAGTTATACGTGCTCGCAATGAGAACTTGCACATCATCTTTTGTCCTGCCGGCCCGTTTGCAGCGGGGCCTCAAGGGAACTACTGGCAATTAAGGTGCTCCTTTTAATAGAGCACCGGAGCAAAGCATTAACACTCCATGAACACATGTGATCCTCACATCAAAGCCATTCCCTCCGGTTATCCCGATTTTTGTCACTTCGGGGCCATTGGTTCTGGACAACAACGTGTGTATACAACTTGTAGATAAGACCAAAAACAATACTATCATAATGAATCAATAACATGTTCAGATCTAAAATCATGGCACTCGGGCCCTAGTGACAAGCATTAAGCATAACAAGTCGCAACAAAGTCATAAAACACTAATACAAGATACTAGGCACCATGCCCTTACAATCTGATGCCATTACATGAACGATCTCATCCAATCCCTACCATCCCCATGGCCTACAGCGGGGGATTACTCACTCATAGATGGGGAAACATGGATGGTCGATGGAGAAAGCCATGGTGATGATGATGGCGATGATCTCCTCCAATTCCCCGTCCCGACAGGGTGCCAGAACGGAGCTTCTGGTGCTGTTTCGTGGAATCTGGTGGTGGCGGCGGAGCGGAACTCCTTCTGGAAAAACGTCGAACCCCCCTGAGTTTTTAGGTCAGAAGGCAACTTATAGGCGAAGAGGGAGACCGAGGGGCAGTCTGGGGCGGCCAGACCACCCCCTGGCGCGGCCTGGGCTTGCCTGTGCGGCCAGGTGGTGTGGCCTGGGCCCAGACCCCCTCCGTCTCGTATTCTGGCTCCGGGAGTCTTCTGGTGAAATAGGATTTTTGGCATATTTTCCGAGATTTTTCCTGATAGTTGATTTTCTGCACAAAAAGTAGACACCAGGGCAATTCTGCTGAAAACAGCGTCAGTCCGTGTTAGTTGCATCCAAATCACACAAGTTTAGAGGAGAAACAATAGCAAAAGTGTTCGGGAAAGTAGATACGTTTTGGACGTATCAAGTCCCCCAAGCTTAGCTTATTGCTTGTCCTCAAGCAATTCAGTTGAAAACTGAGTGCGATAAAAGAACTTTCACGAACACATTTTCTTCATATGATGTATATATTCTCAACACGTGATCAACTACTTAGACAATTCATAATAAGGAGTATGCAACTAAGTTTACTTAATAGGCATTGCAAGCTATGAAGAGATTCCAACTCAAAAATACTAAGTAGCATGAAACATAAACATAAGCAACATTACAATACTCATAACAAGGTATGATAGAGTGGTATCTCGCTTGCCTTTGATTATGAATGCTAAGGCACCTCTGAAGTTCAAGTGATGACTAGAAGTAAAGATATCAAAGATACAAGCATCAAAGTCATAACACAAATAATCAAGTAATGAGACAAGCGTGAAGAATGACAACTATGCTCTCAAGAAAGTGCTCGAAGAATATGTGGAGACTCAACAAGTAAAAGAAAAGGTTTTGAATAATTTGAAAGGCTTCCAAATGCTGAAAGTATGGTACTTGTTAGCTTTCAGCTCTCATTGCCCCTATCATAAGCATCTTTAAATGGTTAAGGTTAAAGTGACACAACTAAGAGTATATGCTTGACAAGTTATAAATCGAAGTCTCATGCCCCTTACTTACGAAGACCGATCCTCATGCTACTCAACTTCAGTCACAAGTAAGCTCTTGTCATTGTAAGTATATACGTATCATAGAGAACTGCCAACGGGGTACCCCTTGGACATGACACAGGAGCTATCCCATAATCAAAATGACAAGGCAAGCAGACAATGAGCATCTCGGCGATCTTTTTATTTACTATGTGCATAGATTTTTATTGAGGATGCTTCACAGAATGCTCATTACGATTATGCTGCAAGTTTCCACCATGATTAGGCATGGCTTGGGCTAGCAGCCCAGGCATTTCTCTAACATACATACAAACTGCATGATCTTACAAGTTCCAATTTTATTTCACAACGCTGGGATCCATAAGAAAAAGAACATGATATCAACAAGGTACTAAGTACTAATGAAATGTTGAAAACATTCCCAATGATACATGGTTCTGCTAACTTCAACTTATAAAGCACAAGAATATATGCAACAAAGAAGGACGCAATGGTTCAGGTTTATTAAGTGCAAGAAAATAAAGTGTGCCATCAAGTTCGTGAGAGCTTTACTAACTAACTTTCTCATAACAAGCAAACATTTTATTCGGAAGAAAACAAGGCATATTGAATATGCACGGAAGTAGCAAATGATGCTAATAGGTAGGTATGGTGGACACTTTGGCAATATTTGGTTTTAGGGAGTTGGGAACATGAGTAAAATACTTAGTGGAAGTGAAGGCTAGCAATAGTGAGGGAGCGACAAACGAGAGACCAATAGCTGTCATAATCATGCTTGCAACAAAACAGGACTAAACATGGCATGAAAGTGATTCAAGATCCTCAAGGCAAAATAATTCATCGAGGCTCAACTGATTGTTTCAGTCATATGCATGCGTGAGCATGTGCCAAGTCAATGCAAATGAAACATTCAGAGGAGGATACCACAGTGCCATACCAAGTTATGAATAGAGTAATCCAAGCAAACATTCATAAGACATGCTACAAACTATTAGCAAGCTGGAACTAATCATACGGAAGCAAGAACTACTAAGCATCCAAAGATAACATACACCCTACACGAACAGGCTAAGCATGCCACAATGATGAGTATATGTACAAAAATGAAAACAAGTAGAGTTCGTTACCAGCCTCTTACCACGCCTCAAGTTGTCATTAATCCTCATTATTGCTCTTCACTTGTGTGGCTTGAATAATAATAATATGAAACTGAATCCCACTGGGGACTGATGAACCCTGAAACAAACTCACAAAACCAAAGAAGAACGACAAATATTTTTGGTGTTTTCGATTTTTAAAACGAAAACCAAAAAGGAAAAACAAGCAAAGCAAAATCTTTTTGGGTCTTTCGAATAGTTCAAACAAAACAAAATAGAAAAGCAAACTAAGGCGAAAAGAAGAAGAAGCAAACCAAAGAGAAACAACAGAAATATTTTTGGTCTTTTTGTGTTTTAGAAAGCAAAAGCAAAGAAAGAACGAAAACTAGAAACAGAATGATACATGAATATACAAAGTATCGATGCAATATGATAAGGAGATGAGTGCGGTGTCGGCGTACCTCCCCTCAAGCTTAGGCTTTTGGCCTAAGTGGGTATCAATCCATGTACGAATAAGGGTTCTAAGCAGGCGGATCATGATAAGAATGGTCATAGTTGGGCCCGTGGGAAGAAGAAGAAGCTCCCCAATCATAAGCAGGCTGCTGATATGAAGACTCCCCCTCGTTCGAGGGCTGGACCGAATCATCCGTGACCTCCCTTCTAGTATCCTGCTCCTGTTGGGAGAGCTCTCCCAAGTACGTGTCAAGCTCCTCCTCAGTGAGGGACCATCCTTCCCTGTTATCAAGGTTAAACAAAACAGGTGCAGGCAAAAGAACAACACGCTCGGACTTGCTCTTTCTCCAACCCGCTTTGAGAAAAGTTATTTCATAAGACAACTCATTCAAACTAGCCCACGGGGAAACAAATTTATGATGTATCATGGAGTTAAAATCAAACCTTTCTATGGGGAACTGTAGGTCTAGATAATGAGGCACTAAACCATGCAATGCTAGTAAACGAGATGCAATGAGGCCTCCACAAATTCCACCTTTATCACGGTTAGCAGCAAGACGGAAAGCTATCAAAGCACCTAAGTTGTAAGACCTATCTCGTTTAAGAGCAGCAGAGATAAATGCTAGATCATATGAAGATAACTTATTGGCAGTTTTCCTAGCGAGAACACACTTGGCAATGAAGTAGGCAAAGTAGCGAATGGAGGGAATATGAATGTTACGGATTTTTCCATTCTCCTTCGAGAAGCTGCTCCCTTGGCAAATTTCTGCGTATAAATCCGTGAGTGGTTCAGGTCGCTCCTTAATCCTTCTACATGATCCCCATTGAGGTACATTAATAGCTGCACAAAAATCATCAAGAGAAAGGTCGACAGCAATATTGTAAATTTTGTAGTGAACCATGAAGTTAGGCAAAGAGTAACTAAATTGAAAGTCCTGCACCACAGACATGGTTAGTTTCACAAATTGACAAGGCTCATCTTCCAAAAAGTGCTCTAACCCTGCATTAGAAACCAAAGTGTGGAAATCTTGGAGAAATCCCGTAGCTCTCATGAACTCAGAACATGGATAAATGGAGGGAAAAACTTCCTCCTCACTGTGGACCTTCATGATCTCAGGCACCCATAGTTCATGTTGGTTTAGGTGGTGCTCACTCATCTTCTATTCTGAAATTTAAACACCTATTAAACAAGTGATTGCAAAGTAAATATAATGAAGGATTCTACTCATAGGGACTTGTAAGAGGCCTAAACATGCATCAAAACTATATCTCTAAGCATCAAAAAAGCTTACTAGCCCTCAAAAGCTATCACCTACAGCATAAAAATACTCAATATATAATCCACTAAACACAAATCTACTTGGACAAGGAGAGGAGTCACATACCAGGGAACAAATGCTCCAAATTTCAGCAAGAAAGGCTGAGCAAGGAGATCGAAAAATTGAGAGCAAGCATAGCAAGAACACGATTTTGAGCAATGAACTGGAGCTTACTCGGGAGAGAGAAAAAAGTGGCAGGTGAGAGAGTTAGTGGGGGGCCAGGGGTGGCCCACACCAGGGCATGGCGCCACCTAGGGAAGGCCACGCCACCAGGTGGTGTGCCTGCTTGGTGGGTCCCCCTGGTACCTCCCAGGTACTCCTCTGCCCCTTTTTCACGTAAAAATTTAATATGAATTTTCTGGAATTTTTCGAGACACTTTATTTTTGGGCATTTTTCAGGAATAGAAGAATGATTTTCTGATAGACAGATTTTTTTTGGAATATGATGCAAGGACAAAACAAAACTAGAACTACAGAAGTTCTAAGACACTATAACATGCAAGTCTTTTTGCACTTTAATGAGTTGATCTATTTGAGTTTGAACCATTTGAAAGTGTTTAACAATCATTTTAACATCATTAGAGGTTCTTTCCACAATATCTTTCAACTCAACAATAGCTCTCGTGTTTTCCATTAGATGATTTTGCACCCTTTTATTAAAATTATCTTGCTTAACAATAAAGATATCGAATTCTTCTAAGCATTGATCAGGAGGTTAGAATAAGGGATATCACCTTCATCAAAGTGTTGGAGAGAGTGTACTGATACGTCCATTTTGCATCACTATTCTATGTCTTAATTCACTATTATTCATTGATATATTTCGTATTGAGAGGTGATACTTATGTTATTTCATCTATTTTTGCATGGTTGATGACTTTTGGAGCATGAACCGATGCAGTCAGGATTCTGATGGAAAAGGTGCTGTTTGGAGGCAAAATTCGCGAAGATCAGAAAATCCGGGAAAATATATGGAAAATCCTATTTTTCCAGAACACTAAGGATGCCAGAAGATGGAGTGGAGGTGGGCCACTGGGGGCCCACACCACCCCATGGCGCGGGCAAGCCTAGGCCGCGCCTAGAGGTGGTGTGGCCGCCCTGGCCCACTCCAGCCTCTCCCCTCTGGCGTATATCATCCTCCCGAAACCCTAAGACTCAGAGAGCGACCATAGAAAGATTCCGCCGCCTCTATGGGGCGGAAAACACCGAGAGAGAAAGATCTCTCCGGCAGACAGATTTCTGCCGGGGGAATTCCTTCCCGGAGAGGGGAGATCGTCGCCATCAACACCACCATCAAGCTGGACTTCATCAGGATCATCATCACCACCATCATCACCATCAGCACCCTCATCACCATCTCTATATTGCTGTAACAATTGCGTTGAATCTTGCATAGTTCATAGGGGAAACTTTCCCGGTGTTTATTACTCTTTGTAGTTTATGCTATTGAGTGAACCATTGAATTATTGTTTATGTTTAGATTGTTATACATCATTATTCCATCTCTGATCATGATCCATATGATGTCTTGTGAGTAGTTCGTTTTGTTCTTGAGGACATGGGAGAAGTCTTGTTGTTAGTAGTGGAGTTGCGTTGAGAAAGATTCAATAGATTGTTATTTAAGTTGTGGTGTACTTCTTCTAGTGGTGTCATGTGAACGTCGACTACATAACACTTCACCTATATGGGCCTAGGGGAATGCATTGTGTATTTGGCTACTAATCGTAGGGGTTGCCGGAGTGACAGAAACCTGAACCCCCGTTAGGAAACCATTGCACAAGGGACGTAAGGGTCTTAGAGTTTAAAGCTGTGGTTAGGTTTCTACCTTAATTACTTTCTTGTACTTACGGATGTTTGCAAGGGGTATAATCACAAGTATGTATTAGTCTTGGATGGGGCGGTACATTAGCACAGGTTCACCCACACAACACTTAGCAAGCTAAAGAAGATTAATCGACTATATGAAGCGAAAGCACTTGACAATCTTCCCATGTGTCCTCGAGAACGTTTGGTCATCTTAAGAAATACAACCGGCTTGTCCTTTGCTGCATAAAGGATTGGGCCACTTGCTGCATTTATTCCTACTGTCTTTTATTTACTCATACTTTGTTTACTTGCTTTAGCGAAAACCCCTAAAAATCCGTTTGCTAAGTATTTGCAGAGAATTCTTGATCCATACCACTAGCCAGCACCTTCTGCTCCTCGTTGGGTTTGACACTCTTACTTATCGAAAATACTGCGATACACCCCCTATACTTGTGGGTCATCAAGACTATTTTCTAGCGTGGTTGTCGGGGAGTGAAGCGCTATTGGAGAGTGGAACTGGTAAAGGAAACTTCTACTGTGAGTATTGTTTACTTCTGTTAGTTGCTTTATTTTCGTTATGGATAATTCGCTGAGTTTCTTATTTGGTAATGCTACTACCACTGCTAAGGTAGTAGATAAGCCACCACCTGCTGAGAATGATGTTTTCAAAATACCTACAAGAATTATTGATCGTGTTATGGATAACTACTATGTTGGGGATGGAACTGTCCATCCCGGAGATCATTTACTCTTTATACACGAATTATGCGACTCTCAAGCTATTGCTTCTTATTTTAAGGCTTTTGCTTCTTATGTTGAAGTGCCTAAAAAGAAGTGGAATAAGTATCATGAACCTTATAAAGATGTTGCTAAGAGTGTTCCTGCAAGAAATACTGAAGTTTATACTGCTAATCATGTCTTACCCAAACCTTACATTGAGAAAATGCCTTTCCTAGTTAGGATTAAGGAACATTTTATGATAGCTAGCATGGTTAATGAAAGTACAAGAAAAGCTGTTGAACCTGATAAACAAATGGTTGATGAACCTATAATAGCAAATGTGAAAGACTTTGTTGCTAAATATGAAAAAGAGGGACACACTATCCTTTGTAAGAATACCTCTAATATTGTTTCACAAAGTAGTGTTATGAGAGCTAGTATTCCCGTGTTTTCTGTTAGAATAAGTGATCATTGCTATGATAGTCCTTGTGACAGCTATATTGTTAAGTTTATGCATGATACTAAAAGTTACTATGAGAGAGGGAAAAGTGTCCGTATGCATCTCAATAATATCAAGTTTCCCCGTTTTATGCTGAAAGTCTTTATGTTGCACTTCTTTTGCCTTCTTATGCAAGTTGCCTTTGGTTTCAATAACTTGTTTGTTTACAAAATCCCCTTGCATAAGAAGTGGGTTAGACTTAAATGTGTGTGTGTTTTTGCTTCTTAATGCTCTCTTTCACTTCAATTCATATCCCTATAAGAGCTTCTTCAAAATTATCATGCCCATCTTAATGGCTATAAAGAAAGAGCTTTATAGGAGACAACCCAATTTGTTTTTGCTTTTAGTTTGTTTTCGTTTCTTTGAGTCTTGGAAGTTATTACTTCGGTAATAACCGCTCCTTATCCGTTTTGTTTGGTTTTTTGTGTCAAGATCAACCTCTAATGAGAGAGAAGTAAGATTTGGGGAAGTTGTTGTCCCGAAACAGATTTTTGTGCTTCACCGTAAAAATTCGTGAGAGACCTCTGTCTGTCGGATTGAGCTGTAACTTTTTGTGATTCTGCCCCAGGTTGTTATTTAACTTTCATTAGTTTTGCACTTTTTGATTTGAGCATCATAAGATTTTAGAAAAAATTAATCTTTACCTGCTGGTCTGTTTTGATAGATTTTGCCACTCTTGCATTTGCTTCTTTATTCGATTTCCTTTTTGAATTCTTTTTGGGTTTTCGGAAGAAGTTTCTACAGTAGCTTTTGTTTTGATGGTTTTAAGTTGAAGTTGGACTCAAAAGGTTTTATCACTTCACTTATACTAATGTTGCTAATGAGAACTGTGTGAAAGAAATTTCCAGGAAGTGAAGACAATGGTGTAATAAGGAAGAGAGGGTTTTATGACTCAAGTAATAAGTATATGAAGATGAAGATATTGATGTTATTCAAGTGATGACTCCGGAAGAATCCACTAAATGCCAAATTCAGAGACCTGCAGAGTCTGTTTTCAAATAGGTAACAGTTCTCGTAAGAAAAGTTCTGCGAAAATACAATCCAACTATATTTTTTGCAGTTTTCAGTCGATAAGGAAAGCTACGAAGCAAAAAAGGGACAGAAACGGAGCCAGGGTGGCCCACACCACCCTGTGGCGTGGGCCCACCCCTGGTCGCGCCACCAGGTGGTGAGTCCACCCCGGACTCCGCCTCCGACCCGTTTTCTCCCAGTACCTTCCTTTTGATATGAAACTTCGTAATATATAACCCCCCGGATCCCCCGAGGTCCGTATATCGTGTTTTTGTCGTGTTTTTGTTTCGATCTGTTTCTGTCAGGACATACTCTTTGAAAGCTTAGAAGCACAATGGTGTCCGCCAAGGATAAAGGGAAGGAGCCCATGGAGGAAGACCACCAAGACCTCGGGAAGGAGAAGGAGATCAAGAGTGAAGGTGAAGAGGAGCAAGGCCAACACCTGCACACCGGCACTACCGTTGCAAGCATTGGAGTGGTGGCAAATCCAGCCATTGGAGGGAAGCCTCCTCATCACCGTTCAGATCCCTGGTCACTTCCTCCACGCACCAAGAATCCTTTCCATACCCTTATCCATGAGCATCAATACCAGAATATGCCCAAGGAGAAATTACCCTCCAATTGGGATTTGCCTCGTTCTAGCCATGCAGGAAAAGAAGACTTCAAGGAGAAAGAGTGGGAAAAGAATAGCAAGAGCTGCAATTCTCAACCCGACATGATCATGAGCCGCATTGAGCAAAACTCGTAGCTTATTCGTAATCTCACCTTTGAGATTGAGGACTTGGGGAAACTTATCAGAGAGCTCATTGAGAGGATACCACCACCACCGAAGGAGTAATTCGTCATCAGGTTTGGCATCCCCTTGGTTTGTTCCAAGCTTGGGGGAGTGTCGCGGTATCACATCACTATCTTCTATCTTTTTACCTTATTAGTAGAGTCATATCATGAATAGAGGAGTTATTATGTAGTATGGTTTGCATTATGGAAGTGTCCCCTCTCTCGTTAGATATGTATCCCTTGGTGTGAGTTTCCGTTATGGAATATTAATGAGAAGTTCTATCATTCACTCTTTTTCATAGCTTATATTAGTTTTCAATTTGTGGTTATATGATTGATCTTGTTGTTAGTATTGGTATCACTTTGGGATCATTGAGTTAATTTAGTTGGTTCTGGCAAACCTGGCTCGGTTAGGAGCAACACCTTTTTGAGAGTTGAAAAGAAAAAGATAGAAGTATTCTAAAGAGAAATAATTCCATCATCTTTCTTTCTTGATTTGCTCATAAGTTTAGTATTCTCTAGTTAAGATCTTTTGTGCTTCCAAGGAAGATTGCATGTTTGTCTTTATCACTTGTATGTTTGTTTGTTTCCTTCAACTCTTATACTTGCTACCCGGTCTTGCTAGCCAAAAACCTGTACTGAGAGGGTATTCTTCTCGTGCATCCACCTCCTTTAAACCAAAACCCATGCCATTTGTGTCCACCATACCTACCTAGTAGCATTATTGCTATTCCAAGTAAATTCTTGTTTTATCTACCTCCCAAATTAAACTTGTTATGTAGAAATTAGTGATTAAAGCTCTCACGAACTTGATGGCACACTTTACTTTCTTGCATTTAATAAACTTGAACCATTGGGTCCTTCTTTGTTGCGTATATGCTTGCGCTTTATGAGTTGAAGTTAGCCGAACCATGTATCATGGGGACCGCTTTCAACACTTCATTTGGTACTTTGTACCTAGTTGATATCATGTTCTTTTGCTTATGGATCCCGACAGTGTGAAATAAAAGTGGAACTTGTAAGATCATGGAGTTTATATGTGTGTTAGAGAAATGCCTGGGCCGCTAGCCTAAGCCATGCCTAATCATGGTGGAAACTTGCAGCATAACTATAGTGAGCATTCTATGAAGCATCCTCAATAAAAACCTATACAGATAGCAAATAAAAAGATCGCTGAGATGCTCACTGTCTGCTTGCCTTGTCATTTTGATTATGGGATAGCTCACGTGTCGTGTGCAAGGGGTACCCCATTAGCGGTTCTCAATGATACGCATGTATTGACAATGACAAGAGCTTTCTCGTGACTGAAGTTGAGTAGCATGAGGATCGGTACTCATAAGTAAGGGGCAGGAGATTTCAACTTATAACTTGTCAAGCATATCCTCTTAGTTGTGTCAATTTAACCTTAACCACCAAAAGATGCCTATGATAGGGGCAATGAGAGCTGAAAGCTAGTAAGTATCATAATTTTTGGGAGCTCTTTATGAGACTTGCAATCCCTGCTTCCCTCTTTGAAGGGCCTTTCTTTTACTTTGTAGTTGAGTCAGTAAACCTACTCCCTTCTATCTCAGCAAGTATTTTGAGTTGATGTGTTTCATTCATTCATATGATGATTTATTCAATCATGTCTCTTATGTTCCTTGTTTTGCATATTGCTTTTATCTTGATGTTTACTACTTTAAAAGCTATCATTGAAAAACCAGTTATTTGTGAACTCCAGCAAATTATCAACTATTCTTCGACCAAGAGCTAAGTTTTCCATTACCAATTCTGATTCACTTTACGTATCTTTATTATGATTCCTTTACTCATTACAAGTTGAGTTATATAATAGTGAGTTGTCTTCTATTATGATCTATGTATTTGATGAATGTGATGCTTCTTGTCCGTATTCTTTTATCGACTCTTCACTCCCTTGGGGACAAGCGAAGTCTAAGCTTGGGGGGAGTTGATACGTCCATTTTGCATCACTATTCTATTTCTTAATTCACTATTATTCATTGATATATTTCGTATTGAGAGGTGATACTTATGTTATTTCATCTATTTTTGCATGGTTGATGACTTTTGGAGCATGGACCGCTGCAGTCGGGATTCTGATGGAAAAGGTGCTGTGTGGAGGCAAAATTCGCGAAGATCAGAAAATCCGGAAAAATATACAGAAAATCCTATTTTTCCAGAAGACTAAGTATGCCAGAAGATGGAGTGGAGGTGGGCCATAGGGGGCCCACACCACCCCATGGCGCGGGTAGGCCTAGGCCACGCCTAGAGGTGGTGTGGCTGTCCTAGCCCACTCCAGCCTCTCCCCTCTAGCGTATATCATCCTCCCGAAACCCTAAGACTCGGGGAGCGACCACAAAAAGATTCCGCCGCCTCTACGGGGCGGAAAACACCGAGAGAGAAAGATCTCTCCGGCAGGCAGATTTCTGCCGGGGGAATTCCTTCCCGGAGAGGGGAGATCGTCACCATCAACACCACCATCAAGCTGGACATCATCGGGATCATCATCATCATCACCACCACCATCATCACCAGCAGCACCCTCATCACCATCTCTATATTGCTGTAACAATTGTGTTGAATCTTGCATAGTTCATAGGGGGAACTTTCCCGGTGTTGATTACTCTTTGTAGTTGATGCTATTGAGTGAACCATTGAATTATTGTTTATGTTCAAATTGTTATACATCATTATTCCATCTCTGATCATGATCCATATGATGTCTTGTGAGTAGTTTGTTTTGTTCTTGAGGACATGGGAGAAGTCTTGTTGTTAGTAGTGGAGTTGCGTTGAGAAAGATTCAATAGATTGGTATTTAAGTTGTGGTGTACTTCTTCTAGTGGTGTCATGTGGATGTCGACTACATGACACTTCACCTATATGGGCCTAGGGGAATGCATTGTGTATTTGGCTACTAATCGTAGGGGTTGCCGGAGTGACAGAAACCTGAACCCCCGTTAGGAAACCATTGCACAAGGGACGTAAGGGTCTTAGAGTTTAGAGCTGTGGTTAGGTTTCTACCTTAATTACTTTCTTGTACTTACAGATGTTTGCAAGGGGTATAATCATAAGTATGTATTAGTCTTGGATGGGGCAGTACATTAGCACAGGTTCACCCACACAACACTTAGCAAGCTAAATAAGATTAATCGACTATATGAAGCGAAAGCACTTGATAGTCTTCCCATGTGTCCTCGAGAATGTTTGGTCATCTTAAGAAATACAACCGGCTTGTCCTTTGCTGCATAAAGGATTGGGCCACTTGCTGCATTTATTCCTACTGTCTTTTATTTACTCGTACTTTCTTTACTTGCTTTATTGAAAACCCCTAAAAATCCATTTGCTAAGTATTTGCAGAGAATTCCTGATCCATACCACTAGTCAGCACCTTCTGCTCCTCGTTGGGTTCGACACTCTTACTTATCGAAAATACTGCGATACACCCCCTATACTTGTGGGTCATCATGTACCTCAATAGTGGATGATTAGGGAATAGGCTTACATAATTCTTCTATAGGAGGTAAATTCTTGACATATGCAGCTTTAATTCCCTTCTCCTTAAGACAATTCTTAGCTTCCTTCATCACTTCATCATTTAATTCAGTAACTCCCCTCTTCTTTGATGTTGGAATAGGCACCGGAATAGTAGGTTCAGGTACAATTACTTCAGGTATAGCTTGTTTAGGAGGAGTCCAATCTTCATAGTTCTTACTTATTTTAGCCATTAATTCCTTAGCTTCCTTAGGAGTCCTATTCCTGAAAACACAATCAGCACAACTATCTAGGTATGTCCTAGATTCTTCGGTTAGTCCATTATAAAATATATCAAGAAGCTCACTCTTAGGTAATGGATTTCCAGCTTGTGCATGAATCAAAGCACAAGACCTTGCCCAAGATTCAGGCAATACCCCTTTTTCTCCCTGTTTAAAATCAAAAAGTTCCTGCAAAATAGCATGTCTAGCACTAGGAAGAAAATATTTCTGCAGGAAAGTACTAATCAAGCACTCTGGGCTATCAATAGATCCAGGAGGCAAATTACTAAACCAAGTTTTAGCTTCTCCTTTCAGTGAAAAGGGGAAAATCTTAGCAACAAAGTAAGTACGCATCTTAATATCATCAGAAAACAAACCACTCATGGTAGAAAGTTCATTCATATGTGCTACCGCACTTTCATTCTTAGTCCCACAAAAAGGTTCTTTCTCGACAATAGCTATGTAAGATAGATCGAGAGAGAAATCATAATCTTCATCTATAATGTTTATGGGAGAAGCAGCAAACTTAGCAATAGGAGACAATTTGGGTCTAATAGTACGCCTCTCAAGGAGACTCTTAGCAGTGCTCCTATCATGGGTGTTTTTGCATTCTTTAATAAATTCATCGGTCATCTCAACATAACCATCTTCAATATCATAACTTTCACTAGACTCAGGTGAAATAACAGGTGTAGTAGTGTCTTCATTAGGAGTTTCAGTATTTCCAGCTATAGTTCTAGCAATCGTAGCATCTAGGAAAGGACCTAATGAACCACTCTTATCAAGCACAGTAGAAGCAGCATCATAAGCATCAGAAGTTTCAGATTCAGCAGTAGTAGCAGTGTGTGTAGGATGTGTATGTGGTGGTGTAACGAGCTTACTTATAACAGATGGTGAATACAGAGCAGTAGAGGTGTTCAGAACCGTACCTCTTCTTGTAGTGGATGGTAAAATAGGAACCTTTCCATCACGAGACTTACCCATGATGGATGGATAGCAGCGAACAATAGAGAATCCAAGTGAACTTGATAAATAAAGCTATGCTCCCCGGCAACAGCGCTAGAAAATAGTCTTGATGACCCACAAGTATAGGGGGTGTATTGCAGTATTTTCGAGGGAAGTGCAACCCAATTTATTGATTCGACACAAGGGTAGCCAAAGAATATTTATAAGCCTTAACAACTGAGTTGTTAATTCAGCTGCACCTGGAAACAATCTTGCTCATAGCAGTTTATCAGTAGCAACAGTTTTCTAGTAGGAATAGTAAAGTAGTAGCAGTAGTAAAGTAAAGATAGCAGTAACAATAGCAGTAAACAGTGGGATTCGAGTGCGGTAGGCATAGGGATGGATGGACGGGCGTTGCATGGACAAGACAATTCACATAGCAATCAGAACATAGGGCAATTGCAGATAAATAATATAAAACATCCAAGTACTAGATAATCCTAGGTATGTGTTCCATATATAGTTATACGTGCTCACAATGAGAAATTGCACAACATCTTTTGTCCTGCCGGCCCGTTTGCAGCGGGGCCTCAAGGGAACTACTGGCAATTAAGGTGCTCCTTTTAATAGAGCACCGGAGCAAAGCATTAACACTCCATGAACACATGTGATCCTCACATCAAAGCCATTCCCTCCGGTTATCCCGATTTTTGTCACTTCGGGGCCATTGGTTCTGGACAACAACGTGTGTATACAACTTCTAGATAAGACCAAAAACAATACTATCATAATGAATCAATAATATGTTCAGATCTGAAATCATGGCACTCGGGCCCTAGTGACAAGTATTAAGCATAACAAGTCGCAACAAAGTCATAAAACACTAATAAAAGATACTAGGCACCATGCCCTAACAATCTGATGCCATTACATGAACGATCTCATCCAATCCCTACCATCCCCATGGCCTACAACGGGGGATTACTCACTCATAGATGGGGGAAACATGGATGGTCGATGGAGAAAGCGATGGTGATGATGGTGGTGATGATCTCCTCCAATTCCCTGTCCCGGCAGGGTGCCAGAACAGAGTTTCTGGTGTTGTTTCATGGAATCTGGTGGTGGCGGCAGAGCGGGACTCCTTCTGGAAAAACGTCGAACCCCCTGATTTTTAGGTCAGAAGGCAACTTATAGGCGAAGAGGGAGACCGAGGGGCAGTCTGGGGCGGCCAGACCACCCCCTGGCGCGGCCTGGGCTTGCCCGCGCAGCCAGGTGGTGTGGCCTGGGCCCAGACCCCCTCCGTCTCGTATTCTGGCTCCGGGAGTCTTTTGGTGAAATAGGATTTTTGGCATATTTTCCAGGATTTTTCCTGATAGTTGATTTTTTGCACAAAAAGTAGACACCAGGGCAATTCTGCTGAAAACAGCGTCAATCCATGTTACTTGCATCCAAATCACACAAGTTTAGAGGAGAAACAATAGCAAAAGTGTTCGGGAAAGTAGATACGTTTTGGACGTATCACACAACTAAGGATCTCATTACATTGATGATGGCATAGTTCACCATAGCTAGTTCCTCCTTTTGATTAATTTACTTAAATCTTTGAAAGGTCAATATAATAGGTCAAAGGCTATGAGTCAACAAGTGCTAGATCAGGAATTGATCACACAACACTGATGATCACTTGACACTAGGACTTGGTTAAATAGGAATGTCACCTCTTAATATCATATTAAGAGTATATGTTGAATGGTCTTGGCTTGACTTCCTTTCCTACTCTATTTGCAATAAGAGTTGGTGTTTAGAAACTACCATGATTCTCATGGTAGGAATAACTATGGCAAACAAGTATTTCAAGATTTAGTTATGAGTTTCTTTTACTTAAGTTATATACTTGACTTGGTATTCAGGGTTTATGGTAGATAATACCTTG
This sequence comes from Avena eriantha, assembly GCA_910589775.1. NCBI lineage: Eukaryota > Viridiplantae > Streptophyta > Magnoliopsida > Poales > Poaceae > Avena > Avena eriantha. Next base: position 154,355,036 of record OU342744.1, read on the forward strand.
ATATCAGCTTTAGAATATTAAGTATTCATCCTTGAGTTGTGGTATGGAATACCATGTAATGATCTCTAGAAGATCAAGTACTCCTTATTAAGTAGTGTGTTGTGACTTCATTTTATTACATTTGATCTACCCTTAGATCAAATTATATTATCCAAAAATAAGGTTTTAGCAAAGGTCATATTAAAACTTATCGCAGTCAACTTGATGATCTACTTCAGTTCCACCAAGTTAAGAGAAGCTTAAATCACTTTGACAAGTTTTATTTAAAAGCGCGAAAATTATCCAGATTTTTTATGCATGAATGCAATGCACACACCTGTGAACATCTTATTTCTAAGCTCTAATGCTGGGGTGTTACAGTCGTCTCGTGTCGAGAGGTCAACGGCAGATTGCGAGACGGAGGGCACCTACCACGGTCATCACCGGAACTTCGCTGGTGCAAAGATGGGCTCCTCCTGCGGGCGCTGCCGCCATGAGCAGCTCGGCCAGCATGTCCACCATGGTCGCTCATCATGTTGCCGCGCCCGCCTTGTCCTCCACATGCCTCAAGCGCCCCAGCACGACCTTTGTGCTCATCCCGTCTTCTGCGTGCGTCGCCATGCGCCCTAGGTGCACTGTTCTTCACGGCTTCCCTCCGACCAATGCATCTGGACCTAGCCGAGCTTGGCTGGGGGAGCGGAGAGCGGTGGTTACCCAGACGATGCCGCGCCGGAACGCGGTAGGCAGCACCAGGGTCCGGCGAAGGCGAGCGCACGGGTTGCGCCAATAGTGTGGGCGCCGGCTGGATATGGCTGGCCAGCCTGTCATGCACGTCACCGTGGGGGTCGGCTGCATCCCGCTCGCGTCCACACAAGCGCCGCTGCTGCTCAGCTTCTGGCGGCACCGTTGGCATCAGTCCACACGCGTCGGCGCGCCTCTGCTGCTCCTCGGCTTCTCCACACGGACGGAGCCGCTGCCTCTCACCACGTCGCTCGGGGCAATCGCGGGCGTGGTGACACCGCGGGCACACAGTCTCAAACGTGCAATTTTTATGTGGCAGCAATGCAGGCAGTTGAAACAGCAACCGACGAGGTCCGGTGGCAGGTCCTCGCAGATGGCCAGCGCAGGGAGCTCCGCGGCACCTCCACGCCTCCTCTTCGCGCCACCTACGTGCTGCCAGGGGCCTCGTTCTGGACCAGCCTAGTTCGCTGGCGGGCGCTCTCGCTGAGGTGGCATCGACCTGGAGCGGCAACCGGAGATGGCGCAGCGGCAAGCCAAACCATCGGGGAGGGGGAGCGAGCCGCCGCCGGCGAGGGAGTGCCACTATGGAGCACCTCGCAGTACGATCGGGGTGAGCGCTCGTTCCCCTCGTCGTCGGAGTAATCCGCCCAACGGCGCGCCTGAGAAGAGGTGGGGGTGGAGGGAGAGAGAGAGGGGGTTGGGGAGGGGGCGGCCAATAAGATAACCTTGAGATATTCATTATGCATATGCGGAGAATTAAACACTTCGGAGATTATCTTAATATTTGAATCACACATCATGTTTCATATGGTTTATCACTTTCTTGAGCTGGTATTGCTTTTACTGGTGGCGTCAACAACAATTGAAAGGGCTTTCTTGATGGCAAAGATCGTCAAGACTCATTTGCGCAACAAGATTTTCGAGATTGCTTCTTCATGACTTAATGATATGCTACATCGAGTAAGGGATAAGAGTCTTGAAGATATGCTACAGAAAATTTTGACAAAAAAGGGTAAAAGCTTTTGCGATACCCTGGGACTTCTTATAGTCATTAAAGTTTCACATTTGATATATTTTCGGTTTTCCTTATATTCAAATATGTTATGTCGTGTGTCCCGAATTAACTGACTCAGCTTTATCAAGATACATATGAATCTATATACTAAAACGTGTCTAGATACGTCTATATTTAGACAAAATTGCGTTAGTTAATTTGGGACGAAGGGAATTATGTTTCTATTGCATTAAGTGGTTATATTTGGATCATATGTAGTAGTGTCTCGAGACTATTTTTGTATTTATACATCATTTTTTTGAGTTCGTCCTACATCGAATATATATTTTATCCTCCGCCATGGATAGTACGAGTGAATGAGAGCATGTTATGTCTTATATATAAGAGTAAAATAAAGCATTTGAAATTCGTAATAAAAGAAAAAAAAGTCCAACCAAATCTTCCCTTTGAAACCCCTAAAAAATCATACTGTGTCGGCGTGTCCTACGTCACGCACACCAAGACTCTTCGGATAATCGACGGGACACGACGAGCTTGCCTATGACATATTTTTTGTCTGGCAGGTACGCACACCCATGGATTATAGCGTGCGACCGCTTTACACATCACATGGTTTCATAAGAAAACTGACGTCGATCTCTCACGCAAATAAGAAAAACGAACCATCATTATTAATCAGAGAAAACAAGGTCCTGGAGAAAAGAAAGACAAAAACGGCTGCCAAATTCAGGGGGCTGCGTTACATTTGGCGCGAATCCTGGGGCCTGTGCTGCAACCTGTCCGTTGCAATGGATGGATAAGCATTCCACGTAGTTGAAAACTGGTGCCACTCAAGGAAAACCCCTTGATCATGTCTATATTCGCAGCCAAGTCCTCAATCGGCAGGAAGTAATACTTATTCATTAGTTGTTTTCTTTGGAGTAGTACGTCAACTGTATAGAAGGCTGTCGTTTTTTTCTCCTTTTATTATTGGGGCGTATGAACTGTTGAGGTCCATTCAAAAACATATAGCACTTTCTCCGGTCTGATTGGAACAATGACATAAACTTCAAAGGAAGAAAAATACAATGTACGATATTTTCTTTAAATTTTGTAGGAAAATAATTAATACTGGTAAAAGAACAAGGTTTTGGAAAGATTTGTGGATTGAGTATAAAACATTAGATTCTAAATTCCCTACGATTATTTAATCTCTCTAAGTAAGAATATTATTGTTGGCAAAGTTTTTCTAAAGGATGGTCAAGATTGAATTTTAAGAGAGTTTTATGGGGTGATTTTAGTTGTTACCTAGGGAGAGTTGCAATCTCGTTGTTGCTTCTGTCAGACTTAATGGAGAGAAGACATATGTAGATGGTTACATATTGCTTTTGGATCATTTAGAGTAAAGTATGTTGTATTTGGCTTTGAAGTTTCCCAGGTTCCTTGCCTATATAACTTTTGGTTTGTTATAAGCTCAGAGTGAAAGTTTTGATGTGGCTGACTTTTAGAGGCAACATCTAAACTATAGATGTGCACTTACACATAGGTTGGAAAGGGAGTCATAAGTGTGCCCATTTTGCGCCATAAGTGTGCCCATTTTGCGATGCTAACGAATATACTTGTCATCTTTTTTAAATGTGATGTTGCAAGATATATTTGGGCAATAATTATTGGCACTTTTAGTTTTAAAGATATTCCTAGTTTAGTATTAGATTTACCCCAATGGTTGGAACAAGTTTCTATAAAGAATTAAATCTTAGCAATGATATGGGTATTTCTCCATTATTACGGAAAGCTAGTAACAATGCATGTTTCAACGGAGTATATCACAAGAATCAAGTTACAATAGTGTTTAAGATTTCTCATAATATCTTCCTAGGCTGGTTTATAGAGGCCAAGGTGGCAAAAAATACAGGGCAAATCGACAAACCTAGCTACTCTTTCTGGTAGCCACTAAGTGTTGGGAATATGCCCTAGAAACAAATATATGTTTATTGATATTCCCTTCTTCATAATTGTAGTTTATCCTTTATGTTATAATAACTGCTCTATGTCTTGATTGTGAGAATCAAAGGAAAACTCAGTAGCACGTGTAAAGGCATAAACACCAAGTGTTCCTGGTCTCATGGGCATGAGTAGCTCATTGTCAAAGATGATCAAGTTTCCTAGATCATGTTATAGTGATTATAACGAGGATACCATTTTACAATGAGAGCATATTGTTATGACTTAACAATGATGCTAAATCAACCCAAGTTAAACGGTCTACTAGAACATAAACGTCGTCATTTAGTTGTTGGTATATCGTCTTTCACCGGGTATTCATAAAGGTTTCCTTCAGATATGTTGGAAACTTATGACTCGGCACAAGATAGTCTGAGATAGGATTTGCACCTCCGTCAATGGAAAGATACGCTTGAGAACTTCTCAATATTACGGTATCAGTAATCATCTGACTAGACATAGGGTGGCACGACTCACCAGGTACCAGAATATACGAATGATAAAAAAAAAGAAAAAATAGTAATGAGGTTAACATGGTATAGTAATCAAGAGTTGTATTACGAGGATACTGAATTGTCTTACCTCGGGATTGTCATGTATCGTGATGCAAAGGGTTAGTACATGACATCAATAGGTTCTCTCAAATACTTCATGGTTGTGTGAGAATTAATATGGGTGTCGATAAGGGTAACTGCCCCTTTGTGTGGTTTTGGTAATCAATGACAATCCCTATGGACTAATGTTTTTATTGAGTTTATATGAAGGAATATTCTATATGTCATGCTTGTAGTACATGTGTTGTATTCGAGTATGGATGCCATGAAGATACATATATACATTAAGTATTGGCATCAAGATCATTGAGTTGAAGAGAAGAATATGATATGATCAAGATCTTGAGAGTTTGAATAGAAGAATTCATGATATGGCTCTAAGTCAGTGTCATCATAGCCTCATGAGTTGAGTTATAGTTGACTAAGATTTAGAGCATGCAATTAAATGAAGAGTTCTTTGTGTACCTTAAGATATTGAGATAGAGTATGAGAAGATACTTGGTTGACCAATATAAAGAGTGAAGAGTGAATTCAAGTTGGTCAACACATAAAGCATACAGAATGTACCACATGGATCGTGTGGTATGGTAAACCTTGTGAATTTATATATGTGCCTTTGCGTTTCCTATATGGGATAGATATCTTTCCATGTGCATGCATCAAGAGTGAAGATTTCATATAGCCCATGAGAGGATGACATCAAGTGGTGATCGTCATCAAGGTTGAGAAGTGCAAGTTCAATATAAGCATCTCAAGAAGATCATATGGTTGAAGCTTGTTGTCCATATTGGTGATAATGGACATGTGAAGATGTACCTTAATGGATCTATCCCATAGTGGTGTATGGGGGAGTAAATTATGAGTCTTCACCAAGCAACAATGATGAAGTGATGCATTCCGTCTTGAATGGAGCTTGAAGTATTGTCATCAAGATCAAGTGGGATGTGCAAGGAAAAGGTATGGCCTTGCTAGGTTTTTCTTTTACTGGTCTCAAGGTGGTTGTTGGGAGACTGGGTTATAGGACAGATAGTCGCACTATCAAGAGGGGTTTTCGGTTGGGTAACTTGATCACATTGTCTTAAGGATCTCAATACTTTACATACTTTGGTTCTTCGTATTTTGTTGCTTCTTGGTGTTTCTCTGTTTGAGGATCTTGAGCTTGTTGCTAGCTCTTCAACAAGCCCAAGTTCATTAAAAACGGAATTCGTATGCATCTTCTATTGTATTTTTGAGATTGGAGGTTTTACCGGTTCGTCTTTAGGAAGGTTTCATACATCTCCTTATTTGGTTCTTTACCTCTTTATATTTCTTGGGTTTTCTACTCTCTAATAGATAGATCTTGTTCTTAGCTTTTCAAAAAGCCCAAGTTTGCTAAAATCGAGTTCGGACGCACAATTTATCATTGTTTTTGTTCGTACTATTTTGGATCCGGTGGGAATTTCGGCGGCGCTGGAGCTGGGGCCGAAAATTTTCGGCAACCGCCGGAAATTTGATTGCTATGCTGTTTCAGCTAACACAGAAACTTTTTCGGTCAAGTAGAAAATTCCGGCGCCAGATCTATCGGGATCACACGCGTCTGTCCAGCTTGTTTTGACCCCAACGGCCATCCCCTTGAAGGGATATAAAAGGGGGCTTCTTCCCCAAAGTTTTAGGGTTCTTGCGCACAATTTTGACCTCCATCGGTGACCCATTTGAGCTTGCTTCCTCTCTCTTCCTTCCTATGATTCTTGCTTCTTTTTGAGGGCTTTGGAAGAGGAGATCAAGATCTACAATCCCCACCAATCAATTTCTCCTCTAAGTGAGGGGAACCCATTGGATCTAGATCTTAGAGTTATTAGTTGATTTCCACCATTGTTCTTCCTCTCTAATTCCTCCCTAGAATTTGTTGCTTTGGTGAGATTTGAGAGTGAGGGATTTGAACACCCTTGGTGTTCTTGCTTTGCATTCTTGAATGTGTTGAGCTCTCCATTACAATTGGTTCGAGTGAGAGACCGTGAGCTTGTTACTCTTGGAGGGTGACCTCCTAGTTGTCTTGGCGGTTGGTGTCGTTGTGTCATCTTCATGGAAGATTATGAAGAGACCTGGGATTCTCCTTCGTGGAGCTTGTGAAGTGCTTGTGGAGCTTGTCATCTCCGGAGTGCAGAAAGATCTAGCCATAAGGAAAGGGCCTATTTCTTCGTGGGATAGACTCGGAGAAGAAGGTGAGCCTTCGTGGCATTGGTAAATCCTTCGTGGAACCCCCACACCTCTCCAATTGATGTATCTTACTTGTAAGGGAACACGGGAATACATCTCCGTCTCCACATGCCTCTATTATCTCTATACCCAAGCATACTTTCCTTATGATAGCCATAGAACTTGAAGTACTTATATCTTATGGTATCTTGCTTAGCTTAACTTGTTGTTGGTGCACTTAGTTGAACTTAGTGTATTTAGGTTTTGTGCTTGTAAAATAAACGTTTGTTTAATTCCACATTCTATCAAGCCAAAATCATAATAGTTTTAAAATTTTCTATTCACCCCCTCTAGGCGACATATCTATCCTTTTAGTGTCCAGATCCTGGTTCTGATTATTGTCTGGAAGGAGTTCCACATACATGCCCACATAACACCGAACCTTCGGAGTCACACACTTAAGGGATACTATTCTATAGAGTGTGTAGAGCATATTTGTATGTGATAAACGCTTCAGAATAGTTCCGGATTATTGGGAGAAATGCTAGGAGAAAACCGGAAGAGTTTCGGAGTTACATAATGGTTGGGAGAGAAACTGGTGCTGGAGTGAAGCCCCACGAGGGGGATGGAGCCTGTGCTACCCATGGCCCACCTAGGGGTGGTGCTTGGGCAGCCAGGGCCATATGGTGTGGCACATGGGCCTCCCATGGATTGACCACACCTTCCTACTTTGATTCAATATATTTTAGGAAGGTTCCGATCATAATTGTTAATTGTGATTTGATTTGATCTAGTCATTATGAAAGGATATTATATCTTCTATTTTAGGAAGGCAATGATATTAGTCATAATGGGAGATCAATGCACTACTGGAGGTTATCCGCGAGTATCAAGGGGATACGGCGGCCAAAGGGAACCCTAGCGTGCCAGCCCCTTCCCCCTATCCTCCTATATAAAGGGGGAGGGGCAGCCTCCATACCATCCCACCAGAAGTCCCTTGGCTGCCTCCCTCCCTCCAGGTTCTCCTTTTCCACATACTAGCCGTGAAGGCTGCTCTTACGCTCCGGTATTGCCAACCCCTAGACGACTAAGCTCTGTCGGGACAAGATCACTGGACGCGTGTATATCTTCGGAGGGATCATACCTTTGATCCTACATCAGGCACATCACCAACTTCTTCATCGACGAACGAACCTCCGCTACAACGTTGGTGAGTACTAGATCTCTTATATCTTGTGTTCTTGCATAGCTCGATCTTGGTGTGTTTCTAGGACCAGAAAATTTTAAATTCCCTATGCGAAACCCAATACTAATTTCTTTCAAAATACATATCTAATGACCAATGATGTTGAGACTCAAGGAATAGATGGTTCAGCGAACAGAAGATCTGGATTTTGAGAGATGGCTTTATCCGGTGGTGTTACGTTTACGTTGTATGGTAGCTATAATAGTAAGAGTAGAGTTTTATTGAGAATGTTCTCAAATTGTTGGTTATTTTCTCGCTGCTAGCGGAGTCTAAGTTGGTCGTGATCATTGTGTTGAATCCAAAAGGTACTTATAATATTCTCTTGTGATTTTTGGTCACTTTAATTAATGTTATTTCAAGTTAGTATTAATCATCGCTACGAATTGACGAGAGGTCCAAATCATGGTGGTCTTCTCGTCCCTCCCCTTATGCTCAGCTCTTATGTTTTTTATGCTCTTGTGTTTGGGGTTCTTGCTTTCAAAACTTGCCAATTTGGACATGTGTTTTTGTGAATTGTGTCTAAGTGTATGTTTTATTGGCCGCAAATTCTAGTGATACCACTCCAATTTCCAAACAAGTAAAGGAAACAACTTGATAAGTCTGTATAGAAAATTCTCTCTTATGAACAAAATCAAGAGAAATGGAATCAATCTACGTTTTGATAATTAGGATGATTTTACTGTATCAAACCACAAGTTGGACATTCTTTTACAGATTTATAGGGAATGGGAGGAGGGTTATGCTCTCGTGTCAATAGTGAGGTGTAGTCATAAGTTGGTCAATCTTGAAGATCAATGACTTAGATCTGGGTATGATGGTGGTATTTGTGGTGATTGTGTTTCCATGTGTACATTTATGGTGACATAGTTGTTGAAGATTTCCTTGCTCATTATGAGACAATCATTTATCCTCAAACCTTATGTGGGGCTAATCCTTTTCATTTACCATCTCATGGTAAAACCTTTTCATTGAGCTCGGCCCTATCATGTATTTTATTGTTAGGTTCTATAGGAACTACTATATGGTCCTATTTGGTCAAATACCCAGCTAAAAATTATGATTTTCCTTTCATTAAGGCACGAGGGCTCTTATTCCACAAGAATGAAAACATCTTTTCAATCTTTCATATGCTAGGGTTTTTACTTGGAAAAGATAATATTCTTTTTTGCGAATATGGAAAAAAGAGCGTACATAATTCAGGCCCAATCCACTAGTATTCCACATAAGAAATCCATTAGAAAATATAATTAGATTAGTTTTTCATAGACAGACTACATGTACGTCTCTAATATGTACTCGGTTTTTATAAAAATCACGAGTGGCACTACTATTTGTGGCGATCGTATTTCCAATTTCTTGGAGGGTTTAAGTACTTAAATGCACTCCACCCTCGTGTCTCATATACTCGCCTGGTTATTTAAGTGCCAACAAAAAGGCAGGCTTTGCTGGCTGTTCAATCTTCACGGAAACCCCAGAACCCTACTGTAAAGAAAAAACTCAGTACCCTCGCTCGGCAGCGATTCAAGCCTGTTACAACCTCAGGGCGCTAAAAGTAACAGAAGCGAGTATTCTTGCAGCGGAAATCTCGAAGTTTCTCTGCAGAATTTGGTTCAGATTCGGCTCATATTTGCTGTTTCCCCTCGGTGTTCTTGCAGGCCATGTCGCAATTCGACGGCGGGCTCGCCGGAGTGTACCCCGAAGATGAGGATGACCGGCTCGCCGACCTGGTGGGGGACTCCGACTACGAGGATGACGAGTACATCCAATCTGTAAGTTCTTGGCCAACGGGGTTCCGTCTCCAACTTGCTCTTAAGGCCTTGTTCAGTTACCTGGGGTTTCATCAGGATTGGCATGGATTGAAGGGGATTAAATCCCATCTAAGTCATTATCCTGTTGGGTCCAGTAGACTAGCTTGAGCTCACCGATAATTATCCGTATGAGAAATTTGTAGAATATTGCAGAGTGCGGATTCTAATTTGGCATGATTGTGTCAGTACCTGCATTTGTGGTGTTTCTAGATTCTGGTGAGGCAGTTTCAGAATAGTCTTCTTTTGGTCTGACAGAAGTGGATTTTGTTGTTTGCAGAGTAGTAAGCCCTCGGAAGATACATCGTCCATGGATGTCAAGAAAGGGAAGGACATACAGGGAATTCCATGGGATATGTCGGTCATCTCAAGGGACCAGTATAGGCAGAGAAGACTTGAACAGTATTCGAACTTTGAAAACATACCTAATTCGGGACGAACATCGGCAAAGGCATGATATTGCTACACAATAAGATAGACTTGGTACTTTGCTTTTGTTCAGCTTAGGAGGTTTTTAAGTGGTGATCTTGATACAGTTATGTACACCTGTGGAGAACGGCCAGCTATACTACGAGTTTGAGCATAACACAAGATCAGTGAAGCCAACCATTCTTCATTTTCAGGTGAGAAAATGGTAGCTGCTGGTATCTTTTGTTAGGTTACTTGCTCAGTTGATGCTAAGCAAGCAAGAGTTCTCAGAAATGCTAACTGAAATAATATGCCTGTTATTGTGTCCTTTTCTTCCATGGTGACTGAAAATATTTTGCTGTATTACTGTGGAAGTTAATTTGTTGAGGATCTTATTCTTTTCTGATGTTTGGTCCATAGAATATACACAAATATAACTTTAAGTTACTAAATATAATCAACTGTTCCAATGAATACTAGCTACTAACAAGGTCTACACATTCTCCTGAGTATGCACTTCATGAAAGTACTGAAAGGCAGTTACGAAGTGGTTATTATGCTATCCTATGTGCTAGCAGGAGAACGAGCAAGCATTTGTACTTGCTTGCTTTTAAAATTGGTGCAATGCTCTATCCCTTTCTAGGGTACCATCAGTCGTCTTCTTCCATAGGAAAGTATAACAACTAACAGGCCCTGTATCTATTGTCTGTCTGGTTGTACTGAACAATCAGATATTCTCATAGTATAATTGCCTTCTTGACTTACGCGAGTATTAATCTTGCTCCATTGCTTTCATGCAGTTGAGAAATTTATTATGGGCAACAACACGGCATGATGTATATCTTATGTCGTACTCTTCTGTGCTTCATTGGTCACCACTGACTTCTGAGAAGCATGTAATCGTTGATCTTCAAGGACGTGTTGCACCTTGTGAGGTACATATTCTCTTCCAAGTGTTTATTTGAACTTGCATTCTTCTTACAAGATCCTTGTGTATATGATTCTTTGCAGTAAGAAAATTCTAACATGTTTTCTGTGCTTTGACTTCAGAAGCACCAGGGGAATTTCTATGAGGGTTTTTATCAGACTCAAGTTAGCACATTGGCAGTGAAAAATAACCTGCTTGTTGCTGGTGGATTTCATGGAGAACTAATCTGCAAGGTAGCATCTTTTCATGTTTAACCTTGCATTCCATCTGTGACAGCTATGGCCACTTACAATGTTAATAATTGTCTGACAAATTGCAGTTTTTGGACCGTGAAGGAATAAGCTATTGTTGCAAGTCAACACATGATGACAATGGCATTACTAATTGTCTGGAGATATTTGAGAATCCTAGGTAATTTATTTTCCATGGGCAATTTTTGTTTCATTTCTGATAACTTAGAATGTATTTTCACAACTAAAAATTATTTTGGCAGTGGTGCTGTGCATTTTCTGGCTTCAAACAATGATTGTGGACTTAAAGACTTTGACATGGAAAGTTTTCAAATGTGCAATCATTTTCGTTTCAGTTGGGCAGTGAATGTAAGCCTCGGTTTCATCCTTTGCTCTTGTCTAAAGTTAGTATTTTATTTGCTGCACTGTGTCATAGAGTTACTAATTAAACCCTGGTACTGAAACCAATGCTCATTTGAAATTTTATTTACTTGGTGGAAGCATTTTTCTCTTCCTTGAGGTGATGAGGGGGAGAATTCTGACCTAGTTTTGCTCCTTTCTTTTCTTCTATGCAGCACACATCGTTGAGCCCTGATGGTAAAATCATTGCTGTTGTAGGAGACGATCCTGACGGTCTTCTGGTTGATGCTAACTCGGGAAAAGTAAGTAGAGTGCTATATGAATGATCACTGACATGATAATTTAAGCAACCTTATGGTTGTTTGTTTCTCACAGATGATTCATGTTGTTTGTTTCTGACAGACAATTCATAAGCTCAGTGGTCATTTGGATTATTCATTTGCGTCAGCATGGAGCCCAGATGGTCGAACATTTGCAACTGGTAACCAAGACAAGACATGCAGGATTTGGGATGCTCGTAACCTGTCGAAGTCTGTTGCTGTTCTGGGAGGCAACATGGGTACCATCAGGTCCATCCGCTACACATCTGATGGGAAGTTCCTCGCAATGGCCGAACCTACCGATTTTATCCACATCTTCGATGTCGGGAGCGGGTACGACAGGAAGCAGGAGCTTGACTTCTTTGGTGAGATTGCTGGCATGTCGTTCAGTCCTGACACCGAGGCTCTCTTCGTCAGTGTGAATGATCGCAACTATAGCAGCCTCCTCCAGTACAGTCGGCGACGGTTCTACTCATACCTTGATTCAGCTCTGTGAATATTAGCTAGTGGTAGATATCTGTCAGAGCAAGATCGCAAGTTGCTAGTGGTAGATATCTGTCAGAGCAAGCTCTCTGAACTCTTGCATCAAATCTCTTTGTTAGGCCACCACTAGTCTGACCAACTATTGCTGTGTTTTATCTTTGCTTGTCATCTTTTAATCAAAAGTCGAAACAAGCAATCAAATTTACGCGTTTGGTGAGACACGCTAGCCAGATTGGCAACATAACATCTTACAAGAACCAGACAACACAGAGCTAATGTTACAAACAAAACTTTGAACGACAAAAGCAAGAGAAAGCTTCTGCGGGCAAGTTTACACACAAGGGTTACCTGGTAGTATGTTCTTCTAAGCATAACTAGGTATTAACATTTTGGTACTTCTAAGCTAAGTAGGTACAAACTCTGTTGAGAAGGGCGAGAGACGCACAAGAAAGATGCCTATGGCAAATAGCAGCAGTATAAATTGGATGAAACAGAACAATGACAAAGTACTTGCTCTAGACTGCAGTTGCAAGATTTCTGAACTTGCAGAGAGCTCTTTGCATTGCACCTCCAGCTTCTCTACTATCTCTCCTAGTATCGTTGCTCGGTTCTCGGCACGACGAAATTTGAGTTCAAGCTGTTTGTAGTTGCCAAGCAGACATTTCTGCTCCTTGTAGAGAGCTTTTCGGTCATGTGCCAAGGGTGGTCGAGTTTGAGAAGCTCTTGTCAGGATGATGCACTGAATCTCCGCTTCCATCTTCTCCTGGAGCAGTTGGTCAAGATCGGGCTGCAACAGCAGGCTGTTGGTAGTCTGTATTGCACTTCTCCACGCCCTCGTCCGGCTGAGAGCCTCCAGTTCAAGTATTCTTGAATCCTTCTCCTTGATTAGTGCTGATGCTTGTTCCATCCTTGTCTCAAGATCCTTTTCCTTTTCACTCGCTTCTTCAATAGGTTCCTCAAGGTGGAGCGACTCGCTCCATTCTTCAACGTTTCCATCAAAATCTTCAGTAGATTCTTCCCCCATCAACACAAAATTTTGAATCTCTGCAATATACATAGGAACAATAATTAACGCAGGAGCCCTTCCGTAGAGGCAATTTCAAACCAAGGCATCAAAAACGTAAAGCATATTGTGACCGTACTGATGCTGTTAGCACAAACGTGCAATGACAGGGTACTGGAAATGAACTAACACGACTTTTCAAGACAAACCTCTCGGCAGTTGCTCGAAACATGGTTAGCTCACAACCAATTTTGTATTTACAACAAGGAGCAGTATATCCACTGATCATCTATTTTATAACGCCTACTGAATGTCATAGTACAGTATCAGCAGGGTGACAGTTCCTATAATGCCATCATATCAAACATGCTAACTACTGCAGCCTTATAATTGAAATCTTAACCATTTGCAATGAAGCTAATTTGACTTCTGATGTAGAAATTAAATGTTCCTAGGTTGCATTATAGAATGGACCATATTTATGACTTAAATAGATCTTGTACCGTACAAAATTATAACTAACATGACCGTCTAACCACCATCATTTCTAATGTCAGGTTTATAAAAAAATTGTTAGTTCACATCTTTCCACACAGCCAAATAAATACATCAGGTTACCCTGACCATGCTTATTCCGCAAGCATCACGAGATATTTAGCAGATTGATAATATCTTAGAAATGAAGCAAGACAAACTGCATAAACAAATGCATTTGTTCATACAGATAGTTGGCATGCCCACATTTGTCTGAAACCGACTTCTTGAGCAATTGGTTAGTGAATAAATAACTGGGTGGGAATTTAGCCATACCATTCTCAAGAGCTTCATGCGTTCTCTGAAGCAATAAAATCGATTCGGCAAATGGATCGGCACCTGAATTCGTCCTCGATCCGTCCTCATCCTTCCCAACACTCCCCTCATTCAATGTGTCTTCAGCAGCATCAGCACTGGAATCACCACTCTCACGAACTAATCTGCCCACCACACTACTCCCATTCTGCTTGGAGTAAACCCTCGCCGCCGACCGGTCCTCCTCGTTCGGCTGCACTTCATCACTGTGGTCATCACCGTCAGAGAGAACCTCGTGGACGCCATTGCCGACGACGCGGACAGCCAGTTTCCGGCTGTTGACGGTATTAGAGCTTTGGCGAGTGGACTCGACGCTCGAACGCGAGTTCTCGGCCTCGGCGGGGGAGAAAGCGGAGTGAGCAAGCGGCCTGTCAGCTCGCGCGCGCGCGGTCCGGCGATTCTTCCCGTGGAGGGAGGCGGCGGCTGTGTGATCACGCGGCGTGTCCCGCTCTCTCACGAAGTCGTGGCGCGGGGCGCTGGCGGCGGTTGAAGACCTGCTGGTCCGCTCCTCACTATTGTGCGAGTCGGCGCCGCCCGCGCCGACCGAAAAGCCGACGGAGGTGACAAGCAGGCCGAGATCCGGGTCCAGCTTCGCGGGCGCCGGCTCCAGCGGGACGAAGCGGGACTCGACGGAGGCGGTGGAGCTTTCCCCCTCCGCGGTCGCCTCGTGCTTCCCCTTGGGCGGCGCGGCGGCGCCGAGGGGCAGCCGGCGCTTGTGGAGCTGTGCCGTATCGTCACCGGCCGCGGCGCCGACAGAGGGAGACACTTCCTTGTGGTGCTCCCGGTGGATACGGCGCCACCGGCGGAGGCCGCCATTGGTCCTGGGCTCCGGAGACGCCTGCGGCGACGGCGACTCGGTGGAGGACTCGACGGCGCCGTTCGCCATGGTGTCCATGTCGGTCGGCGGAACTGCAATTCAGAGGAGTTGACACGTCGGCAGGCGAGGCGGAAGGCACGAGGCGTTGGGATCGGAGTACGTGGCTGCGCTGGAGCGATGGTTCGTTCCACGCAATTTGGCTATTTGCATCAAAATAACCTAAAATTTAAGAAATTTATAGATTGAACTTGGCCGAAAGAATTTTACTAAATCTAATCTTTTTTACAACACAGTATAGAGTGGCGCTGCACACTACGGTGCAACGCCATCGTTCATGACGTTGCACAACACAATGCGGCGCCGTTGTTCATGGTGTTGCACTTTTAAAGTGTGGCGCCGCAGGTCATGGCGTTGCACAACACAATGCAACGCCGTGAGTCATGGCGTTGCACTATAGAGTGCGGCGCCACTCTATACGGCGCTGTAAAAAGGCTTAGATCTAGTGAATTTTTTATGAATTTCTTTGAACTTTGGGTTAGTTTAGTGCAAATACCCACGCAATTTAGGGGCCAAAATTTCCTATTTTCGACACTTGGCCAACTGCATCCGGTGAGATTGGATTTGGGTATTTTGATTGGTTGCTCACATCTAGTTTTGATGTAGTTTTTGTCTGATGTTTGTTTGCATGGATTTGTGATTTATTTCACCGGCGATGCAATTTTAGGTTTATTTGATTTTTGGTTTTACACTTCCGTGTGTGAGATATGGTTACTCATTTCAAATTGGATTATCTTACCGCCACCACACAACAGACCCAAGAGCACATCGTACACCCACATCACGCAACACACATCACACGTGAACATATCACCTTAAACATCTTACTTAGCATGCTCTTTAACACCTTCACACCATATCAGAGGTCTTTACAAACACCCCTGATCAAAAGCAGAATTAACAAGGGCCCATACCATTAGGGGCTTAACCCCCAATGAGAATTCATGAGTAGTTCAGTTGTTCACCAATACACTACAATTACTACTACGTACTTACATTACATAACATCTTGTCATCGTCTAGCCGTGGCTAGGACAGGTGTACTGCCTAGCAGTGTACAAGCCACCCTTGTAGATTGTCATCTTCAGGACGAATGCATGAATATTGAATTCCGCTAGGCCATTGCGCTAAAGATCGTACTTGTACACCATCTTTGACCAGTTCTTCTTTAGCACCACCTGGCCGTCGAAGTAGTCCACCTGCACCCGTTCGTCGCACCAGCGACAGGCATACACTGACACAATGCGGGGCTATGGGATCCTGATCCAGTCGCCAGGCCCTTCTGGAATGCCGACGGGATGACCAGCATGAATAGGTCATCCCCGTCCAGTTGGACGACGCACTAGCGAGAAACATGAGCCCTAGGATAGTGTCCCAATTTGACTGACGGTCGTGCATGCTGTGAGGATGCAGCGATGCCTCCCCCTACTAGGCACCACCGGCTTCAAGCCTGAACCAAGTGGCTCATGGGGAGCACGTCCTATAACCCCGGTGGAGGATGCTAGCCCCTTCCTACAGTCTCACACTCTCGTTTCATAACCTTGTCACTAAGCAAATGATTAGGATGACATTGTACAAATATGGTAAAGCATGCAACTACAAACTAAGTTGAACAACAACTGAAGTGCATAAGAAGACTGTTGCATGAAAACAGTTATATTGCCCAAATGTGGTAAAGCATTCAACTACAAACTAGGTTGGACAACAACTGCAAGCACAAGAAGATAGTTGCACGAGGATAGTAATATTGCCCAACTCGATTGGACAATGTACTAAATCATGGCCGGTTGGGTAATGTACTGGATCATGACCATGTTGGACAATGTACTAAATCATTCCCAAATTAGGCAGTGCACATGATGATAGTTGCATGAATGGCTGCAACAAGTACTAGAGATATGTTAACCTGGTACATGATCATCTAGAAATCCCCAATTGGGAAAGTCCGGTAGTTTGAATCCCAAAACGCGGAATGCATGAGCCCGAATCCTGAATTGGGAAAATCCTAAAAGGTAATGGGTGCCTAACTTGATCAATTGATACCCTCGCTAATCGAACCCGAAATTGCACTTTGATTTGGGAAAATCTGATCGGACAAACCCTAACCACTAATCGAATTTGTGAGTTCAAGTGACTTACAGTGGACAGTAGGCCCTCTGTTAATGATGTTGGAGCAGCAAAATGAGGTGTCGCAGCCAAAGAAGAAGGGCCAGGCACGTGGGTACCCGCAACTACCATGAGTGGAAAAACCCTCGCCAAATCCTCGAGAGTGTAATGACCCAGGGAATAAATTATAGGGAAGGGTAGAAATGTGAATTGATATTTTGCATATCATGCATATAGAAATTTAGGGCTAGTTTGAAAATTTCAAAACCTGATTGAATTTGATTCTAGCGAGGTTATTTTGTAAGCAAATGGTCACTAGGAATTGAAGTCAAGTTCAAAAGTGAATTCAAATGATTTGAAAGAATTCAGAATGGAGTTTTACCGTCAAACTTGAATCCAAATTCAAATCCTACACACATACAAGTCACAAGGATGAGAATTCATTTATCACACAAACTCCAGATATCAGAATTCAAACAATGACCACAAGTATAATGAGATCAACATCATATTTATTCATTTATAACATGAGTACATGATCCAAGTTACAACAGATACTAAAAGGAGTAAAATAAAACCCTAAGTACAAACTACTGAACCTACACTACACCATTTATCTTCTTATCCTTGCTGATAATTCACCATCTTCCAAACATGTGAACACAAATAATAGAGAAACCCATAGTTTAGGCAAAACCATTTGCTGTAAAAATCCTATCAACCAGAGTCTAGAAACTAGTCCTAAACTCTGAGCCTGAGTTTAAACAACCATGAAACAAGAACAATCAATGGTGAGGAAAAAACTTCACAGTAAACCACTTGAAAATCCAACATACCATATAGTAGCATAGATCACTCGCAGTTTACAGTGAATTGTTACAATTATTAGTAGAGCCAAAATCATCTAGCTAGACATCTACCCAGAATTTTCAAACAGAACAAGTATATGAACTAAACCAATAGAAAGGATAGAAACCATAATACAAAACTTTGGACCAAAGGAAATTCCCAGGCTCAGGATTCTATATAGAACAAGTAAAATTCCATAAATCTAAATAATCAACTATCAAAATTATAAACCAATAGAAGTTATAGTAACCACAACACAAATTCATAGACCAAAGGATATACCTAGTCTTTAGATTCTGCCAAGAACCATAGAATGGTAGGAATTTAAAACATGATCAATCAGAAATGTAAACCAATCAAACTTCACAACAAATGATACTAAGATCAATCATCCAAATAGAATTGCAAGGGATGGATGAAATCCAAACTAAAACCACTAATCATAAAATGAATGTCATGTTCCAAAACCAGAACATGACAAAAGATAAATCGACAAACCTGATTAGGCATATGCAGATACCAACCCATGCATATAAGAACAAAATGTCCATATGCCAATTTTGGCATACACACATAGGTTAAAAGCAGGATGTGCTTAACCACCGAAAAATCCATGCCAACTATATATAAGTTAAGCAACAAAGGCGGTTTCACACATGCCCAAGCAGGTGATTCACCTAAATGCATTCTTGAGGTGTCAAACCTATAGTGATTCCAAAGCACTATAAATAGCTGGGATCTCACACCCTAGAGCTCATAACTCACCAGTCGAAGTTGGACCAAAAACAATAGGAATTTAGAGAGAGATCAGAGAGAGAGGAAGAAAAGGAGGAACAACTCAAGAATAGGAGGAGAAGGACCATAGTAGTAGCCACAGATCTTCAGCAACGACATTTTGGAAACTACAAAGGTTCTTAGCTATAAACCCTAGAATATGAAGAATAAATTCCATAGGAATCTAGAGAGTAGTAAGATTAGAATGCACCTAGTGTATTGGGCTGTACACTATGCATATTCACCATGTGAAGAACACCATTAGGAAAATCCAATCTCATACACTGGCACATCCTTAAATATTAGCCAAAGGTAGAAGAAGTGTAGTAAACATAAGTAACCAACTAACAACAAAACACTAATTCCATATCTCACCCCTCATCCCTAGACAAAACCCTAGGATATGCCTAAGGATGAGAAGGGAGATACAGAAGAAAGCATTCTATAGACATGTATAAGAACAATAATTAATCTTAACCAAACATACTTACAAAATTAAGCTTGAAGTTAAAACCCCAAGTAATAATAGTGAATTAAAACAACTATTACAAAGATGCTCTGAGTGAAATGCTTGACTAACAGTAAAGCAATATACTAATTAACAGTAGCAGTTAAAATTAAGCATAACAATATTAACCTTCGAAATGAAAAGATCAGTACCAAATCACCTAAACTAGCGTAAGAAAGTATCAGTAGCAGACACTTAACAAAATGAGCACCTGTTAACTAAAGAAATTGACACTAATGAAACATTTAGTAAACCTTAGAACCTAATACTAAGAATATATGACCATGTCAAACTCCATAAGCCTAACTAACATGTAGAAAGCCCTAGAAGCATCTAGAACCTATCAAAAACAATAGGAATCTAAGTACAGTAGCATTACTAAAGCACAAACCCTAGAATCAAGAAGTAGCTTAGAAATAGTGGAGGAAGAGGAGGAGGAGAATAGGACTTACATTCAGAAAGGGTCAGCCGAGCTCATGTTGACTGAGTAGAGGAAGGAGAGCAGTCATGGCGGGGACTGGTGGCACATGGGAGTGCCCTAGATAGGTATCTCACCCCACACCAGGCAGAGTAGCCCAGTGAGACTTTGTAGATGTAGTAACATGTCATCTCGATGACGGGAAGCGCCGGAGTTGCGCCAGAGACAAGGGAGGCGAGGCATCTCCAAAACCCATCAGGTTAGGGTTGCGAGCGAGCGGTAGAGAGCGAGACAAATGAATCAGGTCAGTGGGATGGTAGAGCAGAGGTGGGAGAGTATTCTGAGTGAAAACGCGGTGGCGGAGGAGGCCGAAGCGGCCAGGCAATGCAACAACGACGCATAGTCGCCATCGCGAGCGTGTGCATGCGAGAGAGAGAGGCGCATGAGGGAGAGAGACGTGAGTGAGTGTGCCGATTCGGGCTGGATCCAGTCCAAGGGTTGGTTTTGACCCATAGGGTCTTACCAGTGGGCCCAAGCTTGGAAGGGTATTTTGGTCATTTCACATTTACCCTTAAACCCAAATAAATCATACCTCACACATAAAAACTCAATAAAATAAAATAAAAATAGTTTTGTGTAGAAAAATGCAAGGAATCCAAAATGTATTTTGTGGGATTTTAACAAATACTTATATTTTTGTGAATTTATGAGTGGAAATAATTATGTTCATAGACTTTAAAATTCATAAAAGTTCCAACAAAATTAGGAAAAATAAGGATAATTATGTAAGCCCCAATTTTCATAAAAATATGAAAACCTTAAGTTAAATACTTAATATTACCTTATGGATTGCAAAAATAAATAAAATACCAAAGAAAATACAATAAAACCCTAAAAGGGGAGAAAATCACCAAAAAAAAGAAATCAATTCAGTGAAATTCAAACACAACACATGAAGAGTTTGCATTGCTTATAATTGCATTGGAGCATCACATATTTTTATATGAAGTGTTGTTTTTATCGGACAATGGTTGCGAAATTTAGAACCCGAGATCCAGGGTCAAGTAAAACCTTCATACTGCACTATTTCATAGTTACTAGGAAAGTCCATTCTTGCATCACCTTTGTGAGATCAATCTTGCAATCCTATTGCAAGTGAAATCTTACATGTCCTTTGGCTTATTCGTGAAAATGTTTTCAAAACATTATTATTACTTGTGTTCAAAACGCAACACCGTTTTTGGAATGAAATAATTGAATGGTGGACGATGGAATCATGGATGTATACATGGTTGAAGGAACATGTGGTGGATATTCCATTGTACCGGGAAAGTTAGAATTAATAACAACAATAGTAAGACATTCTCGCGCTATACAATACCGCCCTAACCACATATATTGTTACGGGGTGAGCGAGGTCTGTCCTTGTATATCTAGTCAAGTTGTGAACCAACGTGGTGATCAGTGGGTGGGAGCCCGTGTCGTACCTATCATGTGTCTGAGGGTAACAGTTGGATATATTAAAAGGGATGGTAATTGAACGTAGGTCCCGTGACAAAAATTCATTATAGTGGGTGGGCAGCGGGGTCGTGGAGGGGGACTCGACATGACTTAGTGAAACTTGGTAACAATACCACATACCTAAGGAAGTGTGGAAAGAGTAATAAGGTCAAGGATGCTTTTGGGAAAAGTAGAGAGTGTATAAATGTGACATGTTACTCCTTATCTTGGGAAAGGATTACGAATGCACCATGGAAAGGAACTCCACGAAAGTTCAAACAACCCATGAAGACTAGCAGCTTTAGAGTTTTAAAAATCTAAAACTTACCTTTTCTAAAAACTACTTTCTAAAAACTGCTTTCAAAAACCTACATAAGTCTTGGATCTTTGATCAATGACTCTCGAGTAAACATCAGACAAACACCATAGAATTTGCTAAGTACGCTTGTACATACTCAATGTATCCTTATTAACCCTTGCTTAGGTTATGAGAAGACTGAAGACTAACATGAAGAGTAGAATTAACAAAATGGTATTAGATTAGTAGAAATAAGACAAAATATATTAACAATAATATAACGTCTCCAATAAGTTGCCAGCTCTAATGGTTTTAATCTTAGTATTACCATTGATTAGGAAGTTATTCCTTCTGCATTTGAATTTCTATCGCGTTGTGAATCCTCAATGGACCAAGGAGGATCTTGAAGCTTTTGTACACTTTTGGCTCTTGGTATGAATTAATAAAGAAAGTTGTTGGACCTGCAATGTTTCTGTTGTACCACTCTAAGGGATGTGATATTTACGGATGAGGACTTCCGTGAGTGTTATATCAATAACTTGTACACTACAACATATAGTTGTGTACTAGGTCACCGTAGATGGTTAGTCCACTGCATGCGGCCACCTTCCCCGCAACCGTACCGCTCGTGGATGCAGATGTGCATGCCGCTGATGAGTCCACCGCCATGGCTATTGCTGTCCGCATTGCATGATGCATTCCGCAGAGAGGGGAGAGATCCTTAAGCGCACTCACCAAAGCCTCCTCACCGCCGCCGGCTCATTACTCTTGCATCGTCTTCTCACCTATGCGGATGGTCCGGAGCGGAGGGATAGGGAAGGTGTGCCAGCCATGGAGGATAATGATAGCTCCAAATGTTAACACTTTTTATCAAGGATTTTCCATTGGTTTTCACCGGGTTTTGTTGGTTTTGACCGTTTAACTAATGATAACATCGCAAGTTAGCGAAAACTTGTTTTGTTGTATTGGTTTTCAGGTGTTGAGAACTTATGGAAGATTTGAGAGCATTTATGGGCTGATTACATCTAAATGAGCAAATCCCCAATTGAAGACCCTTTCATTTGAGGCGTCCAGAGCCTGTAACGACCACTGGTACGGTTTGAGGCCGCCTGTATGGCCCGCCCACACAACCTTCATTTGCCTATGTTATATCAATACAAGCAACTTTCGTGAAGGATGAGGGACCGAAATACGAACACAGCCGCCACAAACAGTTTCATAGGAGAGGAGATCAGATCTGAAGAAGAAGAAGAACACCACCTCAACCTTCGACGATCCGCAACCTCTCTGTCATTAACTCCACAATCATTCCCACTTGTACAGAGAGAGATTTATACTTGTAAGATTAGTGTTTGAACCTTTATTCTACTTTTGGCTTGTACTTGATTTGATTTTCAACGGTATTGTAGCTTGCTACAATAAAGTTGAGATGATTTCCATCTGCAATATGATTCTGCCTTTGATCTATCTTTCTCTCACGTCTAAGTAAATCTCCATAGGCGTGTGAGATGTAGGGGATTGGTGAGATGCGTTGTTCCTCCTATATTTCCATCTATTTGTGATTTTTGTCATGATTATTATATCGTGAGAATGATTATCTATGTTGGCCTAATGCTTCTTGTCCAATTTAAGGGCTCAGATAACATGATCTTGACATCTCATAGGTATGAACTTTATTACTATTGAATTGGTGACCCCGAGTGACTCGACTGATATCAAAGAGGAGCTAGTACAACTCAAGGATAACAAGGAACCATCAAGTTTAAAGCCTTGATCTAGTCGGAAGACCTTAATTAATGTGCTGACCATTATTGTGGTAACAGACAGACAGTGGGAAGAATCTACCAAGAGGACTCCTTATTAGTATATGGGTTGTTTTCCTACTCACATATGGATAAGAAGTATTACATCACTTATCCCATTTTTATCCCCTTGGCACATTCACTATCACCATGAACTATTTCTCTCCGCGCCTAACTTCTCACCTACAGGCATCCTAAACAACTCCTCTACTTTTACTTTTATGTTAATAACTTTTAGTACCGTTGATGAGTGCATATTTGCATCATGTTTTATATTATTATTTTGCACTATAGTTGTAGGATCTTGGTATTTTACGGTGTTCGAGCGCACATTTTATGTCTATTTTCACTAGAATCAGGACAGATAGTGGATACAATGGACACAATTCTTGGAGCAGTTGTATTGGGGAGAAAAGGAGTAAAAGACAACGTAAATTGTTTATTTGGGTAATATCAATAACACTAGAAGAAAACCCGAAGCGATCGAGGCATCAAGAAGGTTTAACGACCAACTATACGACGGGAATTAATTTTTTGGCTGTATAGTTACCGCCCTATAGTTGGCGCCGCCACCGTCTCCTCAAATAGTTTCACCCCTTGCAACTAGATCGGGGATACAACATACAGAACAACCAAAAATCGCCGAAACCTCACCTCCGGAAGGCATCTGGAGGGGGAACTCGTCCACCGGGGATCCATCTTCGCCTTGCACAGATCCGGGAGGCTAAGGCATCGATCTTCATCATCAACCACTACACCACCACCATCTCCATCCATCCCATCTACATCTTGTCTAGATCTTGTTGTAATTTCCATACTCGTTGTGGATTTATACAAGTACTATTCATCTATGATAGATTCTATTGTTATTGCCATGATGTTGATTGCCTCCAGGTTTGAGTAGATCATTAGTTCTTGGGGAGATGGCGAAACCCTAGTATGAGATTGAAATAAGATAAAGTTTATTATGATATTCATCGTTGTGACCATGTGTTAGATTGTCTTCATCTTGATGTTGGGAGAAGTCGACCTCTCAATATTTGCCTCTTGTGGGGACTTAATGGAGGGAACTACTTGTTGGTAAACGGATGTGTGTTAGCACTTATAGTGACTATAAAGCTGTTGGCACCCCTTACGTATCAACTTGGGAACCGAGGAAACTCACGGAACATTATCCACGCCATGGTATACGTCATACGGGATTAAGTCCCTTAATAGCGTAGTAATTCGATTGATGTATATTGTTGTCTGTTATGGTTATGAGGATGATGTGAGCAGTGGTTGCTACCTATTTGTCCAAATAAGGAGTTCCGGCCATACATACATAGTTGAGAATGGTTGTGATAATAATCTTTACCTTAGCTCTTTATAATGCTAGAGGTGTATCTGCTACTCCCTGAGAACTCTTTTTCCCATTGAAGTTTCAAATCTCTTTTACATACGCAATACTTACTTTCTGTGTTCAGTTGTTTTACTTTACTTATTGTTCTCTTATACCAAAAACCCCAAAACACCTTTTTACACAATACACGCATTTTATCTTGTTACTTAGAACTTTATTTAGCATTTCTATTGTAGTATTTAATTCAAGAGTTATTAGACTTCACACTCCTGCTCCTTGTGGGATCGATATCTTTATTTCAAAACTAGCTACAAACGATCTGTGCACTTGCAGTCATCAAGCTATTTTCTAGCGCCATTGCCGGGGAGCTAAGCGATGTAGGTCTTTTAGTTTTTGTTTATTTATTTTTGTCTTGCTAATTTTTGTTTTGAGTTACAGGTTTCGACCAACATGATGGAGTCTGAGCATATCGCTAGTGCTAACCCACTCAGCCACTTTGGGAAGCTCTATGATATTAATAAAAGAGACAACTCCAATGAGAAGACAAGGGGATTTGAAATAAATCCTCTACTACTTGGTATTCTACACAAGAAGCAATTTACTGGAGATGAAGAAGATCCTGATCCATATGAGCATATTGCATGTTTCAAAGATATATGTGGCACTTTATAATTACCAGGATATACTGCTAATGAGGTAAGGGTTAATCTTTTTAGTCAGACTTTGACTAGTACAACTCTCTCATGGTATAGATCTCTACCCCCAAAAGCCACTACTACTTGGGATAATTTAGCCCGTGAGTTTCTAGCAAAATATTATCCATTATCAAAATCTTTTGGAATCAGGCATCTTATAATGACTTGGACGAACCGTCCTAATGAAGGATTAGTAAGAGCTTATATCAGATTTAAAGATTTACTTAATCAATGTCCTCATCATGATTTGCCTGAATGGTATTTATTGCATATCTTTTATGGCGGTTTAATTGGACCTAATAAAATTAAACTAGACTCTTTCACGATAGGAGATTTTATGAATCTTCCTATAACTAAATCTTGGGCTTTACTTAATAGAATTTGCGATCATAGAGTTTCATGGAATTTTGGTCTAGGAAGCGAAGGAGGCATAGAAATAGATTATGATTGTATTCATGACTATAATAAAAAGGGCCATGTTAACGAATTATCTAAAGAACTTTATTTGGATTTAGATCTTGTGTTGCATGTTGTTAAAGCTTTTACAGAACACATCAAAGCTCCAAAAGAGGGTTTGGTCAAGTTTGATCCACCACCCGAACCTGAGAAGAAAAGAGAAGTTAAAGGAACACTGGCCTCCCTAGAACCAATATATGAGATACCTTTCCATAACACTGCACATAAGCATATTTTTGAATATGAACAGGTCAAAGCAGTATAGGAGAAGAAGGAAGAGGAAAGTATGCCAGAAGTTGAGGAACATCTAGAAGAAACCAAAGATTAAGAGGTAACCAAGGAAGCAATTATGGCTATGTATGCACATTGTAACATAGTTGAACTTGATAAAGAGACTTCCGTATTGGTTGAAGGTAAAACAAAGGTAAAAGATGTGGATAAGCCTATTCTTTCCTACATATTTAAGGAAACCTCGCATTATGGTTTATGCGATCTTGGCACCAAAGTTAATTTTATATCTTATGATTTTTAATTAGAAATAAAAGAAGAAATAGAACTGGCTACAATTGAAAATACTGATATGACAATCATGTTAGCCAATAAAACTCTTAGAATTCCAATGGGAGTAGTTGAAGATGCAACTATCACAATTGGCAAAAAAACTTTCTTATCGATTTTGTAGTTGTTCATATGGCAGCTGACACTGTTTGCCCAATTATATTTAGAAGAAACTTTTTGAGTACTATAGGTGCCAAAGTTGATTTCAAAAAGGAGATAGTGTCTCTTAAGCTTGGGGAAGCGGAAAAAGAATTCCACTTTTCCAAATTTAAAGACAAACCTCTACAAATACAAGAAGAAGAGAAAGAGAAAACTATTGAGTAAATGGTAACTCTTTTCTATAGTGATCAAGATGAAGAAATAAATAAGACTCAAATTATGAAGAAATAGTTATGGAGGACAAGTCCCTAGAAGAACTAGAAGGTGAATTCGATTCACTTTCCATTGTAGGGCCTCCATTTAATAAGGCTTTCGAAGAGCAAGAAAAGAGAGGGGACGAGGAATTACCACCCCTAGAATTTATGACTCTACCAGATAATCTTAAATACAGATTTTTAGATGATACAAATAAATTTCCTGTTATTATTAGAGCTAAACTTTCAGGAGATGAAGAAGAAGAACTCATGAAAATACTTAAGGAGCATCGCAAGGCCTTTGGGTACTCAATGGATGATTTGAAGGGCATTAGTCCCATGATAACCGTCCATCGAATATTCATGGAGGAAGGTGCTAAACTAGTTGCAGAATTTAATAGACGACTGATGCCCAAAATGAAGGAAGTGGTAAGAAAAGAAATAATATGCCTATTGGACGCAAGTATAATCTATCCTGTAAAATAAAGTGAATGGGTAAGTCATGTTCATCGTGTCCCTAAGAAGAGCGGTTTTACTGTAGTTCCTAATGAAAACAATGAATTGATACCTACTAGAACTATTGTTGGACATAGGATGTGTATAGATTTCAGGAAAATGAATAAAGAAACTAGGAAAGATCACTATCATTTACCGTTCATAGATCAAACTTTAGAGGGGTTAGCAAACCACACTCATTTTTGCTACTTGGACGGATACTCTGGTTTTTCTCAAATAGTTGTTCATCCTCATGACCAACTGATGACCCACAAGTATAGGGGGTGTATCGCAGTATTTTCGATAAGTAAGAGTGTCGAACCCAACGAGGAGCAGAAGGTGCTGGCTAGTGGTATGGATCAGGAATTCTCTGCAATTACTTAGCAAATGGATTTTTAGGGGTTTTCAATAAAGCAAGTAAAGAAAGTACGAGTAAATAAAAGATAGTAGGAATAAATGCAGCAAGTGGCCCAATCCTTTATGCAGCAAAGGACAAGCCGGTTGTATTTCTTAAGATGACCAAACATTCTCGAGGACACATGGGAAGACTATCAAGTGCTTTCGCTTCATATAGTCGATTAATCTTATTTAGCTTGCTAAGTGTTGTGTGGGTGAACCTGTGCTAATGTACCGCCCCATCCAAGACTAATACATACTTATGATTATACCCCTTGCAAACATCCGTAAGTACAAGAAAGTAATTAAGGTAGAAACCTAACCACAACTCTAAACTCTAAGACCCTTACGTCCCTTGTGCAATGGTTTCCTAACGGGGGTTCAGGTTTCTGTCACTCCGGCAACCCCTACGATTAGTAGCCAAATACACAATGCATTCCCCTAGGCCCATATAGGTGAAGTGTCATGTAGTCGACGTTCACATGACACCACTAGAAGAAGTACACCACAACTTAAATAACAATCTATTGAATCTTTCTCAACGCAACTCCACTACTAACAACAAGACTTCTCCCATGTCCTCAAGAACAAAACGAACTACTCACAATACATCATATGGATCATGATCAGAGATGGAATAATGATGTATAACAATCTGAACATAAACAATAATTCAATGGTTCACTCAATAGCATCAACTACAAAGAGTAATCAACACCGGGAAAGTTTCCCCTATGAACTATAGCAAGATTCAACTAATTGTTACAGCAATATGGAGATGGTGATGAGGGTGCTGATGGTGATGATGGTGGTGATGATGAGGATGATGATCCCGATGAAGTCCAACTTGATGGTGGTGTTGATGGCGACGATCTCTCCTCTTCGGGAAGGAATTCACCTGGCAGAAATCTGTCTGCCAGAGAGATCTTTCTCTCTCGGTGTTTTCGCCCCGCAAAGGCGGCGGAATCTTTCTGTGGTCGCTCCCCGAGTCTTAGGGTTTCGTGGGGATGATATACGCCAGAGGAGAGAGGCTGGAGTGGGCCAGGCCAGCCACACCACTCCCAGGCGCGACCTAGGCCTGCCCGCGCCATGGGGTGGTGTGGGCCCCCTATGGCCCACCTGCACTCCATCTTCTGGCATCCTGAGTCGTCTGGAAAAATTGAATTTTCCGTATAGTTTCCCGGATTTTATGATCTTTGCGAATTTCGCCTCCAAACAGCACCTTTTCCATCAGAATCCTGACTGCAGCGGTCCATGCTCCAAAAGTCATCAACCATGCAAAAATAGATGAAATAACATAAGTATCACCTCTCAATACGAAATATATCAATGAATAATAGTGAATTAAGACATATAATAGTGATGCAAAATGGACGTATCACCAACTTAAAACAACTTTCATTAGTCCTTATGGTTTACATGCTTACCGCCATATGCCTTTTAGTTTATGTAATGCTCCAGCTACTTTTCAAAGCTGCATGGCTGCTATTTTTGCGGATTTTATAGAACTGATAATGGAAGTATTTATGAATGACTTTTCTGTCTATGGAACTTCGTTTACTAGTTGCTTGGATAATCTTAAAAGAGTTTTGTAGCGTTGCAAAGAAACCAATCTTGTTCTAAACTAGGAGAAGTGCCATTTTATGGTCAAAGAAGGTATAGTCCTTGGACATAAGGTATCAGGTAAGGGAATTGAAGTGGATATAGCTAAGGTTGATGCCATAGAGAGAATGCCACAACCTAGGGATATAAAAGGTATAAGAAGTTTCCTTGGTCATGTGGGTTTTTATAGAAGGTTCATTAGGAATTTCTCTGGAATATCTAAACCTTTGACTAACCTTCTGCAAAAGGGAGTAAGATTTAATTTTAATAATAAATGTCGTGTAACCTTTGATAAACTTAAATATGCTTTATCCCATGCTCCTATCATTAAACCACCTATATGGGGTATGAATTTTGACTTAATATGTGAATTGAGTGATGATGTTGTAGGAGTAACTCTAGGACAACATATAGGTCGCAGATTTAATCTTATACATCATGCTAGTAGAACTCTTAATAGTGCTCAAAAGAATTATCCTAAGGAAGAAAGGGAACTTTTTGTTGTATTTTTCTCTTGCGATAAATTTCATTCTTATATGGTTGATGCAAAAGTAAGAGTTCATACAGATCATGATGGTTTAAAAGAACTCCTTTAGAGGAAAAATCATAAGCCAAGACTGATCCGTTGGATCCTTTTACTTCAAGAATTTGAGTTGCATATTATGCAGAGGCAAGAAATAAAGATGTTGGATGCAGTGTCCATATTCGCCCAACAAGACACCAATCTTATTGAGAGGAACTTTAGTCCAGGTGATTTTCGTTTACGAGAATTATGAAATGAACTAAAGTCAATTCCTCCAAAAGATAAGAAGTGTTTGTTGTTGGAGGAGCTTGTCATCCTTGAATAAGTAAATAGTAAGTGCAAGGTAAGTGTTCTTACTCAAATAAGTGATTTGTTTTCACAAATTTTAGTTCTGAATTTTTTCCTTTGAATTCCTTGTGTTTTTCTGAAGTTTCTAAAGGTTTTTACCAACTATACGGTCGCAACTATATGGCCGGAGAATAATCTCCCGCTGTATAGTTGGTCGTTAAACCTTCAGTACCTTCTTCGTGAAATTGTTTTCGATGTCTGGAAACTATACGGTCACAACTATATGGCCGGAGAAAATCTTCCCGCTGTATAGTTGGTCGTTAAACTCTCAGACATTTTTGATTCGTTTTAGATTATGAAAAAAAGAACGGTTTTGTCGGTTCCAAGTCGGTAACTCAATCGACCTGGACTCGAGATATTTGGAAATATCTGCCCGGAACCAACTATACAGCACGCGCTAGTATAGTTGGTCATTATGCGGCATGACTTCTCCAAATCCATGATTTCTTTCCCTATTCCATTAAGATTCTTTTCTTGGGCGTGAATTTGGTGTTTCTCGTGAGTTTTACCAATCTC
Organism: Avena eriantha; assembly: GCA_910589775.1. Lineage (NCBI taxonomy): Eukaryota > Viridiplantae > Streptophyta > Magnoliopsida > Poales > Poaceae > Avena > Avena eriantha. The sequence continues at coordinate 154,385,528 of OU342744.1, forward strand.
TGACCCCCCTTATATACTGCATTGTGTTTCTCTCTAAATCATTATCACCAGGAACCAATCTAGCCATGCTCTATCCCGTCCCAGGCCGTGGAAAACCCCCGGGTCTCATTGCTCCTTCCAGGGACCGCTCTCGCAGCCTGTCCATGGAGGGCAACAACAAGAAGGTGGAGAGGTTTAGCCCGGGGTACAAGGAGTACATCGAGCCAAGCTTCTACAACAACGATCCCGATGAAGATTGGAGTGACATCTACATCTGCCGTGATGTCTATGATCCCTCAAAGATCAACTGGGTGGCAATGAAGAGAGCTCAACAAGAGAGAGAAGGTCACAAGCCGCATGGAAAAGGGCATGTGGAGATGGTCAAGTTCATCGCCACGGACCCTAGGCCGCACAAGCGTAAGGAATTAGCTAATATTGGTGCAGGTGCTAGCAAGGGAACGATGGTGCCACTGTTGAAGCCTACCATTGGTGCTCGTATGAGGGTGAAGCCTCAAGACGAGTGTAGGAACGGTTTCTACTTCCCCGATCCATCAATTATGGATGAGGAAGAAGAAGTTGTTCCCAGGACCAAGGACCGCGTGCGAGCACTGGAGATATATCAGAAGCAGGAGCTACTCCATTGGATTGAAGTCTATCACCGTCTCAAGGAGATAGAGAAGAAGGATGATCTTCTCCCTTTGGTGACTTAACTCGCAGATAAAGTGGACACTTTGCAATCTGATTTGTGCAGGTGCTACAGCTGCATCACTGCTCTAGAGGATACCAACAAGAAGTTACGCACCGTGGTGTTACATGCCATGGCGCCATAGTGATCTACAATAATCACGGTATCAAATAACCGCAAGGGATTATTTGATCCCGCCTGGCTTGATTCCAAGCTTGGGGAGATCTGTAAGGCCTTGTAATCTATCTTATAAATTTTACATTACTATTTTAGTTTTGCATTAGTTCAAATTAGACATAAAGTTTGCATCATTAGAATTCCCTTCAGGAATAGTCGATCCCTTTTATGAAATTCCAAGTTTATTATCATATATGGAGCAATATTGAGTTTGTGCTTGTCCTATTGGATATATGAATGGCTCGAATATAATTTTACTTGCACTTGATGATAGCAATAGGAGTCTTCCACACCATTGGTATTAATGGAACATACAAAGATAATTTGGTCAACATGTTGTAAGTTCATGGTTTGATTTACAAAGAAACAATATCAATCGGTTAAGTTAAAAAAACCTTGAACAAAGGAAAATTAAAAGTGCTATCAAATTAGAGTGAGAACAAGATTAGGTAGAATATTCAAGCTATAAAGATTGCTTCATATACAATTGGAATTTGGTAATTGAGATCATTAAACTTTGAATTCCTACATGAAGTGGAATGTATGGCTAGCTCCTTTGCACAACACTTAAACAAAAGTGTGAGCATATATATAAAAAAATAAGAAGAAAAGAGAGAAGAAAAGGAGCGAATGTGCAAAGAGCAAATATGCATACACCACTATATTGTAGTATGGCAAAGAAGCGTTTGAGATTTTAAATCCCAACTGAATATGTTAATCCAAAAACATTTGGGACTACCTCGCTAACTCATTCGGTTGAACTGAGTACTTTTACATCATATTGAGAGTGATCTTTTGTGAATTGTTAAATGCTAAGGTGTGGAAGAATGCTAATATTATTCAGATGGTTCGAGTAAGGTACTATTCATGAACTTATTCCTATGTATCATATATGATAAACACATGCTGCAACTGCCTCATTTATTTTATCGACTCAGCTTCATGAATATGAGGATCACATCCATTAAGCTAAACTTGCTTGGGACAAGCAAGAGTCTAAACTTGGGGAAGTTGATGAGTGCATATTTGCATCATGTTTTATATTATTATTTTGCATTGTAGTTGTAGGATCTTGGTATTTTATGGCGTTCGCGCGACACATTTTATGTCTATTTTCACCAGTATCAGGACAGATGATGGATACAATGGACACAATTCTTGGAGCAGTTGTATTGGGGAGAAAAGGAGTCAAAAACAATATAAATCACTTATTTGGGAAATATCAATAACACCAGAAGAAAACCCGAAGCGATCGAGGCATCTAGAAGGTTTAACAACCAAATATACGGCGGGAATTAATTTTTCGGCCGTATAGTTCCCGCCCTATAGTTGGTGTTGCCACCGCCTCCTCAAATAGTTTCACCCCGTGCAACTAAATCAGGGAGACGACATACAGAACAACCAGAAAATCACCGAAACCTCACATCCGGAAGGAATTTGGAGGGGGAACTCGTCCACCGAGTATCCATCTTTGCCCTGCACAGATCCAGGAGGCTAAGGCATCAATCTTCATCATCAGCCACTGCATCACCACCATCTCCATCCATCCCATCTACATCTTGTCTAGATCTTGTTGTAATTTCTGTACTCGTTGTGGATTTATACAAGTACTATTCATCTATGATAGATTCCATTGTTATTGCCATGATGTTGATTGCCTCCATGTCTGAGTAGATCATTAGTTCTTGGGGAGATGGAGAAACCCTAGTATGAGATTGAAATAACATAAAGTTTATTATGATATTCATCGCTATGACCATGTGTTAGATTGTCTTCATCTTGATGTTGGGAGAAGTTGACCTCTCAGTATTTTCCTCTTGTGGGGACTTGATGGAGGGAACTACTCGTTGGTAGACGCAGGTGTGTTAGCACTTACAGTGACTATAAAGCTGTTGGCACCCCTTACATATCAACTTGGGAATCGAGGAAACTCACGGAACACTATCCATGCCATGGGATACATCCTATGGGATTAAGTCCCTTAATAGGCATAGTAATTCGATTGATATTGATTGCTGACTGCTGTGGTTATGAGGATGATGTGAGCAGTGGTTGCTGCCTATTTGTCCAAATACGGAGTTCCTCCCACACATACATAGTTGAGAATGTTCGTGATAATAATCTTTACCTTAGCTCTTTATAATGCTAGATGTGTATCTGCTACTCATTGAGAATGCTTTTTCCTATTGAAGTTTCAAATATCTTTTACATACGCGATACTTACTTTATCCGTTATAACGGTGAATGCCTTGGATCGTCGCGCGATGTGTCGCGCGTCAGTCGGGTCCTCTAGCTGCCTTTTGTTGAGGAGGGTATGTGATGTACGGCTGTGTCCAAGATGGCTCGATCATCATGACACTCATTGGTCCTTCGAGTCCTGTGTCAAGTTCCAGGTCGTCGAGTGTCATTGGCTTGTTGGGTGGCGTAGCCCCCGAGTCCGTTGGCGTGCTTGTTTTCTTCTCTGGAGCCTTTGGCTTGATGGAGCATTCGCAGATGCGCTCGAGAAATACCCCGGGTGGTATGGGGGCGCAGGTGGAGCCAATGTTGGCGAGTGTGTCCGCCTCTTCATTGCTTTCGCGGACTATGCGTCGCAGCTCACAGCCATCAAAGTCTTCTTCGAGTGTGTCGTAGAGGTCGCGATAGGCGATCATATTGTCGCTCAGTGTGTCGCACTTGTGCATCGTTTGATTGACCACCAGTTTGGAGTCGCCGTAGATGATGAGCCTTTTGGCACCACAAGATTTTGCCATCCGCATCCCATGGATCAGCGCTTCGTACTCAGCTTCATTGTTGGAGGCGGTGAATTGCATTCGCAGAATGTATTTTGCTTGGACCCATCGAAGTGCATTGTCCAAAGATAGGACATATCTGGCTTGTTAGGGAGTTAGTTCTCTAGCCAGTGCACAAGAAAATCCGAGAGAACTTGCGACTTTATCGCGTCGCGCTTCTCATACGTGATGTCTCGTGGAGACAATTCGATTCCCTAGAGCGCGACTCGTCCAGTTGCATTAGGATTATTGAGTATGTGCCCAAGCTGGGCGTTGTTTACCACCACGATTGGGTGCTTCTGGAAGTAGTGGCGCAGTCGCCTGGCTGCCATGAAGACACCGTAGGCCAGCTTCTGGTAGTGCGGGTACCGCTGCTTTGTTGGTGTGAGCACCTCGCTGAGGTAGTATATGGGGCGTTGCACCCCGTGGACTTTGTTTTCTTCGGCTCGCTCCACCACGAGCACAGTACTGACCACCTGGTTGGTGGCAGAGATGTAGAGCAGTAGTGGCTCCTTTTCACGAGGTGTCACCAGTACCGGTGAGGTGGATAGTAGGCGCTTGAGGTCTTCGAATGCTTCTTGTGCTTCGTCTGTCCACTCGAACTTGTCAGCTTTGCGGAGAAGTTGATAGAAGGGTAGCGCCTTTTCGCCCATTCGATTGATGAATCGACTGAGCGCCGCAATTCGTCCAGCCAGCTGCTGGACGCCTTTTACGTTCTTCGGCTTCTCCATGGCCAGTATGGCATTTATTTTCTTCGGGTTTGCTTTGATCCCTCTCGCGGAGATGAGGTACCCGAGAAACTGCCCAGATGCCACGCCGAAGGCGCATTTGTCCGGATTAAGCTTGATCCGGTAGCAGTCGAGGTTGGCGAAGGTCTCGCAGAGATCGTCGATTAATGAAGCTTTCTCCTTTGTTTTGATGACGATGTCGTCGACATAGACTTGGATGTTACGACCAAGTTGATTCTTGAGGCAAACCTGCATGCACCGCTAATAGGTAACTCCTGCGTTTTTTAGCCCGAAGGGCATGGTGTTGTAGCAGAACACACCAAATGGCATCGTAAACACCATCTTCTCTTGGTCCTCCTCCTTCATTTGAATCTGACTATAGCCTGAGTAGGCGTCGAGGAAGCAAAGGCGTTCACATCCCGCGGTAGAGTCGATGATTTGGTCAACTCATGGCAGCGGGATGTGATCCTTTGGGCAGTGCTTATTCAGGGAGGTGAAGTCCATACACATCCGCAGGATATCCGTGTCTTTTTTGGGCACCAACACTGTATTAGCGAGCCAAGTGCTTTCCTTGATCTCGCGTATGAAGTTTGTGTCGAGGAGTCTATTGATGTCCATTCCGACTGCTTTTGCTCGTGGTTCAGACAATCCCAAATTGTCTGCTTGACTGGCCTTGTGTTTGGATTCACGTTGAGTGAGTGCTCGATGAATTCCCTGGGAACCCCTGGCATGTCTGCTGGACACCAGGCGAAGATCTCCCAGTGCTCACGGAGGAATTTGATGAGCGCGAGTGATGACCCACAAGTATAGGGGGTGTATCGCAGTATTTTCGATAAGTAAGAGTGTCGAACCCAAGGAGGAGCAGAAGGTGCTGGCTAGTGGTATGGATCAGGAATTCTCTACAAATACTTAGCAAATGGATTTTTAGGGGTTTTCCCTATGAACTAATGCAAGATTCAACTAATACAATAATTCAATGGTTCACTCAATAGCATCAACTACAAAGAGTAATCAACACCGGGAAAGTTTCCCCTATGAACTAATGCAAGATTCAACCAATTGTTACAGCAATATGGAGATGGTGATGAGGGTGCTGATGGTGATGATGGTGGTGGTGATGATGATGATCCCGATGAAGTCCAGCTTGATGGTGGTGTTGATGGCGACGATCTCCCTCTCCGGGAAGGAATTCACCCGGCAGAAATCTGTCTGCCGGAGAGATCTTTCTCTCTCGGTGTTTTCGGCCCCACAGAGGCGGCGAAATCTTTCTGTGGTCGCTCCCTGAGTCTTAGGGTTTCGTGGGGATGATATACGCCAGAGGGGAGAGGCTGGAGTGGGCCAGGGCGGCCACACCACCTCTAGGCGTGGCCTAGGCCTGCCCGCGCCATGGGGTGGTGTGGGTTCCCTGTGGCCCACCTCCACTCCATCTTCTGGCATCCTGAGTCTTCTGGAAAAATAGGATTTTCCGTATATTTTCCCGGATTTTCTGATCTTCGCGAATTTTGCCTCCAAACAACACCTTTTCCATCAGAATCCTGACTGCAGCGGTCCATGCTCCAAAAGTCATCAACCATGCAAAAATAGATGAAATAACATAAGTATCACCTCTCAATATGAAATATATTAATGAATAATAGTGAATTAAGACATAAAATAGTGATGCAAAATGGACGTATCAGCGAGTTCCTATGCGGAACTCAAGTTGTTGGCGATGAGGGCCGTCTTGGCCGGGTCCGTTGGGTGGACCTGCACTTTCTTCATGTGTACCGATGATTCGAATGACAGGTCGGGTGAACTTGGCCTGCTTAGGGGAGGCAGACTGTTGTCTGTCGACTCCTTCAATCTTGCGAGCTCCTCCTGCATGCCGAAGGACTGGGAGATTCTGTTGAATTCCCTGTCACAGTTGTCGGACCTCTCGAAGCTCCCATTGATTGTAATGACGCTGTTTGGACCTGGCATTTTCATCTGCAGGTAGGCGTAGTGCGGCACTGCTATGAACCTAGCGAACACGACACGTCCGAGGATGCAGTGATATTGCGAAGGCCAGTCGACGACTTCGAAGTCAATGCGTTCTCGCCGAAAGTTTTTCGGCATGCCGAAGATGACGTCGAGGTTGATTTTGCCTAGGGGATATATGCCGTTGCATGGGACGATGCCATGGAACGTCATGTCGGAGACCTCCAGACAGGTCAGAGGGATCCTCATTGCACGCAAGGTACTCGCGAACATGAGGTTAATGCCGCTCCCACCATCCATGAAGACGCGACTCATGTCAAAGCCTCCGATATGTGCCTCGAGTACGAGGGGGTAGTGGCCTAGACAAGGGACTTGGCACGGATGGTCGCGCTTGTCGAAAGTGATGCGGGAGTCGCTTCCACTGAGGTACTCAGTGGTAGAGGGCGAGGAATTTGTCGCCAAGTTGACTTGGCGAGTGATGGCCTTCTGCACTCGATTTGAGGGGCACCCTTTTTGGATCATCATGTTGCCCATGGCCCGTGGGTATGGTTCACCTCCATGGTGCTGGGTCGGAGCGGCCGCGGGCGGTGGTGGTCCGGGTGGTGGTGGAGGAGCTCCATGTGCCACAGCGCCTGGGACGGCTCCGTAGCCCCTGTTGACCGCATCGCGATTCATTCGAGCCAGGCCCTTGTGGAGTTTGAGGAACTCGCGACAGTCCTTGAGGAGGTGGCTGGATTTCTTCTTGCCGTCGTGCTTGTCGATGTAGAAGTGCACGTTGCATGGCCCGGACAGTTTGTCCTCGATAGATGTTGCGGGTGCTTCCTCGCGAGTGCGACGTTGCCACACTTGCGTGGTCTTCCCAGAGTCGCGGTATCCGCCGCTGCGGTAATCGTTGTTGCGATTGTCGTCGCGTTTTTCGGCCTAGCCGGCTGCGACCATATTGACGTCGTCGCGGTAATCGTAGATGCGCATTCGATGCTTGCTTCGACGGTCACATCTGCGCCCGAGGTCATCGTCATCATTGGAGTGGATGCGGTTTTTCACCGAGTCTTCTCCGTCGGCCCACCGATTTGTGATTTCCATCAGGTGGTCAATTGTTTTGGGATTCGAGTAGCCCAGCTCCTCCCTGAGCTCTATGTGGTGAACACCGCCGTTGAACGCGTCGATCGCGCGATCCTCCGAGATGTTTTCTACCGAGTTCTTGATGATGGACCACCTCTAGATGTACGAGCGCAGCGACTCGCCAGATCTTAGTTGGCAACCTCATAGTTCTTCGATTAATGTGAGCCTTTTGTAAGTGCCCTTGAAGTTGCGGACGAAGCTGTAGACCAGCTCTTCCCAGCTGCGAATGGATCCGCGCGGGAGGTTGTTGAGCCATGCGCGATCTGCGCCCTGCAGCTGCAGCTGCAGGCATTGCATGGCCGTGCTTCGACTCCCGCCATGGAGCCTGACGGAGGAGATATGGTCTTCTAGCTAGATCTTCGGGTCATGCAGGCCGTCGAATTTTGGGTTCTCTAATGGGAGTTTAAACCCTTTAGGCATTCGCTTTGCCTGATGGCTCTACTGAAGCATCTGACGCCGTAGAGCTCTACGTCTTTGTCTTCCGAGTCAGTCGAACGAGCAAGTCTTGCTTTGTCGACTTTGCCCTGTGTGATGTCATCACGCGCGCCGTAATCGCAATCGTGTTGTCGTGAGCGGCGACGTCGAGACAGGTCATGGCTATCGTCGCTGGACGAGGGCGAGGAATAGCGTTTTGCTAGAGCCTTGCCTTTCTTTGGCTCTGGTGTTGGCTCCTTTGTCGAGGGTAGCCTCGATTAGCCCCAAGCCGCGATCGTAGATTGGTGCATGGTAGCTCGTGGATCTCCAGCTGGGGGCTGAATGTTGAGGAGGTACATGGTGGCCGCCGTTACCGCAGCTTGCTGCATCTTCAGGAGCACGTTGCCTCGCGTATCCACCGTCATGGAGCTAAATTCGAGGACTTTCGCGGCTTCTACACGCTCTTGCTCGGTGAGGTGAGCTAGTTGAGATCTTCTCTTGTTGGCCACGTACTCGTTACCTTTGGAGGAGGATCCTCCGTGGGAGGAGAGCCCAGCTCGCCGTAGGCTCGACTCATCTGCCGCCTTTTTACGCACTTCGAGTTGCGCGATTGCATGTAGTTGGCATCTGTATTCCTCCTTCAGTAGACAATGGTAGCCCATCAGCATGTCCTGCGGGGAGTCAAAGGGCAGAGGATTGCCTCGTATGGCTTCTCGACAACAGGCCCACTCGTTGTCATTGAGCCTGATCACTACGCGCTCTCCAATGTTTTCGTTCACAATGGTTGGCAAATCTCCTCCCACTCCATTGTTGACGGGCGCGCCGTTGCCACCATTGGTGGGGCCGCCGTTAGGTATGTCGCCATTGGGTGGACCACCGTTGGGTATGCCACCGTTGGGTGGCCCGATGCCAGATCTGGTGCTGGCATTATCGCGATTGGCGGTGGTGTCACCCGCATTGATGATGGCGCATATGAAGTGGTTGGGGAAGCTGCTGCTCTCGCAACTTTCAGATCCAGAGCCGTAAGCTCCATCTTCTATGGCTAGGTCACCCAGATCAGATCCGCGACTGCTATCACTATCCGTGCTCCCAGCTGTTGTCGAGGCGTTGAGCTCGCTGAGGGTGCCGATTGGTGGAGGGAACCATGATGCTGGAGCAATCGATGGTGTCGTCAGCTGGCCAGGCATGCAAAGCGTGCCTAACTGGCCCATTTAGAAGCGGAAGCTCCCGATCGCCAGGCTGATCCAGTCGCCCACGGACTCGAAATCCGGGCGAGTGGCCGGCGTATGGACGGTGAAGTCGAAAGTGCCGAAGAGCTGGTGAATCTCCGCTATTTCGGAGTTGTAGATCGTGGTTGATGGGGCTGAAGAAGCCGCAACATCAGCACTCCCAATTCCCATAGACGGCGCCAATTGATGAGGGTTTAACTCGTGAATGCCCATTGTTATGGACTTGGGTTTTGGAGAAGGAGGGAGCGCTAGAGGCATCAGTCGGCTATCAAACAAGCACACAGGGATACAAGGTTTACCCAGGTTCAGGCCTCGTAGAGGTCCCTACTCCTGCTTGTCTGCTCTTGGAATTAACGAAGGAATCGAAAATTATAGGGGCACGCAGATGCAATCTGGCGAGAGTTGTGGACTCTAGGGTTGTGATTGTCCTCCTCACCGCCCCTCCTAGCCTTTATATAGATAGTCTAGGTCTCGGGTAGCAGGTCGAGTCGGTTACAGATTAGGGTTTTTCCTTTGAACTTTCTATCTTAAGCTTCTCCTTGTCTCGCAAGCAATCGAGAGTCCGTGGGCCACTCGAATTCTTCATTGGGCCCTGGCAACGCCGTGGGCTTCTGCCGTATCTGGATCGTGTATACCAAACTCGAGTACCTGTAGGGTATACCCATGTCACTATGTTTAGCTGTTTAGAACTTTACTTATATTCTCTTATACCAAAAACCCAAAAACACCTTTTACACAATACTCGCATTTTATCTTGTTACTTGAACTTTATTTAGCATTTCTATTGTAGTATTTATATCAAGAGTTATTAGACTTCAGGTTCCTGCTCCCTGTGGGATCGATATCTTTATTTTGAAACTAGCTACAAATGATTTGTGCACTTACAGTCATCAACCGTTCATTACTTAAATATATCTCTATATCAGTCGTCCATTTCCACTCTCGATGCTTGCAGTCAATTCACTCAAGACATTGTGACACCTTGGGTGCGACAGAAACGCCTTAGATAGACACTTCCCTAAGCTCCTTGTTGGGATCGATATAAAAACTGAATTAATACTTCCACGAAAATATGCTCTGACAAACCTGTGCTCTTGCAGGCCATCAAGCTATTTTCTGGCACCGTTGTTAGGGAGGTAAGTGCTAAGTGTTTGTTTCTTGACATTCATAACTGTTGACATTCTCCATGATCCCCGTTGAAGATTGAGGTACTACGCGTTCTGGTAGAACTTATTTACCTCCTTACATTGATTGTATTCCTACTGAAAGACGCCTAGAATTTATTGAAAGATTTTCTAACTCACGTTTTGTAGACGTGAATAGTTTGATTCCTATGATGGAATATTTTACCATCATCCAAGAAGCCGAAGAACTTGAGCAATCACTAGGAGAATATGGGAATCCATCTAGGTACCTGAGAAAAATTCCTATTCTCTATCCTAATCTTGAAAGCCTACAATTTGAAATATATACTAAGCGAATATATATGATGAAGGAAATTTCTTTTGTGGGAAGAGAAGATGAAGATCCAAGTGATCATTTGACAAAGGTTCATGACCTTTGCAATACTCTTAAACCAGCAGGGCTACCAAAGGAGTTTTTACTTCTTAAACTTTTTCTCTGGTCTTTAAAAGATAAAGCTTTTACTTGCTTACAATCCTTGCCCAATCACACTATAAAAGGCTGGGAAGATTGCATCCGAGAATTTATGCAAAGGTATTGCTCGTTCAATAAAATTATGCAGATCAAGCATGATGTTACAAATTTCTTTCAGAGATTTGAAGATTTTTTTATCAAGCATGGAAAGATTTTATGGGATGATCACGAAATTTGCAAAAATCATGGTTTTAAATAGCATTTAATTATTTAATACTTTTATAATGGGCTTATCGATGATTCAAAACATATGATCGATTTAACTTCAGGAGGAGATATTAGTAACCTGACGCTACCCGAGTGCATTATGCTTTTCGAGGTAAGATCTTTCAATGATGAACAATACAACCCTATTGAGGACATCAAACCAAGAAAAGGTATGTTTTGTATACCTCAGGAACTTATGCCTGAAGTTAAAAAGTCCATGGAAGAAAATGGAATAGCAACGGGGCTTGTTAAAAAAATAAAGTGGATGTTCTACATACTTTCTTTCCAAAAGATGAAATGAATCTTGTAATAGAAAAGTTTAAACATCAATAGATCCAGTTCCGTGAAAATTATTATAAACTTTTAATGATTCAAAAGGAAAATATAAAAGAACTAACCGAAATTTTCGATGTTCTAGGACATGCCGCTCGGCACCTCAATAAACATTTAAGTATAGTTAAAACCCAATGTGATTAGATAGCTAAAACTCTAACTTTGATTTTAAGTCAAAGTAATTATCGAACTACTATTGCTACTAACATTGTCACTAGACATGGTACACAGACACATAAACCTCAGGGGCCACCATGGTATCAAGAGGAACAGGTCTGGAAAGCAAGAGAGACTCAATAAATGAGTAAAGAAGAAGATGACCTTGTCCATCCACAGGATGATATTGATTATGAAGCTCAAATAAAAGAAAAGGAAGCTTCAAATAAAGATAAAGAAGAGGAAGAACCGGGAGACAAAGAGAAACAATATGATTTAGATGCCGGAACTATTGATCCAAGAGAAGAAGTTGAACTTAGACGAGAACAGGAAGAGGAAGTTGCCACCTCAGGTGAGAAACAAGTTGAGAAGGAAAAGCCTATAACAAAGAAGAAAACTAAAAAAGATGTTAAACCAGCTGTTAACTTAAAAGAAAAGGTAATACCAACATGGAAGAAAGTTTATTATCCTAACCATGTTCAGTATGAATCGGATAAGACCGTTGACGACTCTTTTGCTGAAGCTTTGGGTAATCTTTCTACTTATAAAAAATTCAAGCGAGATATTCTAAATAGAAAGAAAAATGGTAACCAAGACTGTAGAAGGGTGATGTCAAGCCTTGGTGACAAGCTGCCCGCTAAGCTTGGGGATCCTGGCATTCCAACTATCTCTTGTGCTATCGAAAAACTAACATCCTTAATTCTCTTTATGATCTAGGTGTAGGTGTTAATGTCATGCCTTATTCCCTTTTTAAGGAATTAAACCTTAGAGATTATTCTCCTACTTCAATTACCTCACAAATGGCTGATAAGACCACTAAACAACCTGTCAGTATGATCAAAGATGTTTTACTTAGAATTTATCAACATGTCATACCCACTGACTTTATTATACTTGATGTTCTTGAAAATGATAAGTTTTCAATCATCCTTGGAAGACCTTTTCTTAGCACTGCAGGAGCCAATGTGGATTGCTCTAGCGGGAAAATTGTTTTCAACATATATGATGATCAGATTGTTCGTTATTTTTACTAAGAAACAAGAACAATGTGAGAAATATATACCTCCGCCTAAGCGTGTTCAAGTGGTAAGTACCCTCGATGAAGGGCAGCCCAAGGTATGTGCTAAAAACTCAGAGACTGATTAGCTAAGGTTAACCTTCTTGAATAAAATGCTTTATGGGACTCAACCTACAAAATAATTTACTTTAGTCATTCTCATAAAAATCTTGTAGTCATTATGTGTAGAGAAAAGGCTAATATGAAGCTAAGGTTTAAGTTTGAAGGGAAGTATTGAAAGCTAAAGAAGAAGAAAGTGGACAAATACCTTAACGAGCACTGGTATGGTCGGAAGGGCCCATACCACGCACCCGTACTGATGGAGCAAGAAAGGTAGAAAAGGTGTTCTTCGAAATAACACAGTTAACGAGCGGTGGTACGACCGGAGCTGCCCATACCATGCACACGTACTATATATCAAAGAAAATATACGATCCTCCTTCTGAGGTACTTAGGAGTTAACGGTCAACTGTACGACTAGAGCTGCCCATACCATCTACCCAGGTTTGATCTTGAAATCCTAGCATCACATACAACGGTGACAAACATCGGTACGGGCGGGATGCGCCATCTTATTCCTCTCATTGTCTCTCTCTTTCTCTCTCCAGCTCAAACCCTAACAGCCTAGAACTCTTGATTCTTCATCGATTTTTTTCGTTTGATTGGGGGAATCTTCACATCTATAAGTTTCTCACCCGATCCATGATTTATTTTCTCAAATCCAAGGTTGAATATCTCACATTGGCTATCTAGATGAGTTCTTCATATTTTGAGATTATTTTTGATTCCCCGCGTTAGGATTTGTAGTTTCTACCTGTAATCGTTTGCTTATATGATAGAAACCCGATGCCTATAGTTTCTCTTTGAAGTTTTTTAGTACAATGGATAACATTGGAAGGATTTTCTGTACCAGGAAGGGCTCAGGAGCGACGGGAACCTCAGGCACCGCCAAGGCACCGGGTGCAAAGAAGAGGCATTCGGAGGGGGATTCTTCGAAGGCCACCTAGACACGGACTATAAGAGGGTGAGTGAATGCAAGGTGCTGCCTACCAAGTGGGTGTGCCATGACTTCCTCTCTCGCAATGGTCTGAAGGAGGACTTCGACACGATGACCGTGAATGCCAACATGGTGCCCTTTGGCCTTCTCTCCACCGACAACTACTTGATTTTCTCCCATGAGGAAGAGCTCGATATTACTGAAGAATTCCTCGTAGAGGCAATGTATGCTTGGGAGCAGATTCCTGTTTTCAGGAATACTGATTATTTGCGGAAGAAGAGTGCCACTATCCAGAATCTCACTATCCGTTACTTCATCATCTTATTGGCGAATTATATTTTTGGGAAGAGAGATACCAGGGCAATGGTAGGCCCCGAGATAAGTGTAATTTATATGTCTCTCCATCCGGAGATGGAGCATAAGGTAAATTTGGGTGCTTTGCTCATCCATCACTTTCGGTGCCAAAGGTCAGCTCACTTGGGTGGCATTTGTTGTGGAGGTTTGATCACTCAGATCGCCTATGGAAGTGAGTTTGTCATGCCTCGTGAGAGAGATGTGGTCGGTAGCAAGTTTATGGATGATCCTCACATGGCAAGCACCAAATTCATGGGGTTCTATAGGACTCAACGCTCCCTTCGCGCCTATCAATTTTATTTTGAATATAATGGTGATGCCTACCAAACTTTGCTTCCATTTTTCAAGCTTTTGGTTTGCCAGGAAAACAGATTTGGGTCCTCAACGAAGAGGAATTCCATCAAGCAATGATTACCACGAGAAGGATTGCACCCCTGGGAGGGAACCCCTCTTGGGAAAGTGTGGGAGGAAGCCAACAACAGCATGAGGAGGATGAGCGGGACTAGAACACCATGGGCTGGGATGATTATGGTCAGCAACATCATCCTCAACAACCATTTCCCTAGTTCCACCAGCAGCAGAATATGCCTTCACCTCAGCCGGGATTCGACTATGTCCCAAGAGGTGAACTTGACCAGATGGTACATTTCATCAACAATGTAGAGAACACATTGCGTGATCTTAATGCCAACATCGTCACTCTCACCCAGTACTTCACCCACTTCATGTCTGAGTTTCCGAACCACTACTCGTACCATCCATGCCAATAGCCGCTGCCCAACGATGGCGGTGATAATTGATTCAAGATAGACCAAGAAGTCTAAGCTTGGCGAGGTTGAACTCCTCCCCGCCTTTTGCATTCATATTTTTTCTTTCTTATTTTGTTTTATTTGTTTTTATCTATTTGCATGTTTACTTTTAGTTTTGCATTGGTAAAAATAAAACATAAAAAAATTAGAACTAGCTTTAACCTTGTTTTGTGTGAAGCCCTCTCGGTTTTCTTTTTTGATTTTTTGCAGTCTATTAACTTCAAGTGACTTAGCTATGGATAAGAACGCGAGGGGTCGATTCAAGTGAGAGATGAGCAAGCAAGAGGAGGTACCACATTTCTATTTTCCCTCCATCTATAAGTTTATTCACGAAGATACTATGCTTGTTCGGTTGCACTTGAGTTTCACTCCACGCTTAGCTCATTATATTTTAAGACTTACTCCCAAGGCTAATGTCACTATTTTGGTTTCGAATTATGAAAATTATGTTCAGTTAAAAAACAACCACAATGGACTAAATTCCAAACTTTTGAGAACAAGAGAAAGTGTCTTCTTGACAACTTTGGTGTCATATTTTTGTCTTAAGGGCTTAATCTTAGTAGTACTTAACCCGACATCTTAACGATTGAATTAATAACACCTTTTGAAAAGAATTGTTTGAAGGAATGAATATTTTGTGGTGGTTGAGGGAGATGCCAAACTTGTATTGATTGGTTGGAAAGAAATATTTTTATTGAAGAGAATTACAAGAGTACACAAACTTCATGGAACTAACAACTCCTATGGCCTACAAACGATTTTGAGTTTATCTCAGATTTCGGCTACGAGTTGTGTAGACATTTGTAGCATTGCTACAATGTGTAGACTTTTAATTCCATGAGCCCAAGTACTTGAGGAAAACAAACTACCGTCAAGATATGAGCAGAAATTGTTTTATTCTTATGAAAGTCTTGGCATCACCTCACCACTTAAAAGATTAAAGTTCATGAAAAATAAGGAAAGGATGGGGTGCTGGAAAGCCACGAATTTCAAAGTGGGTTTAAATTAAAAGCTCTAAGTTTATCCTTCTTTCCACATCTACTAGTACACCCATAATTTTGACTGAAGCATCCGTGCTTAAAATGATTTTACTCTCATAAAGAGAGGCGCTGAAAGAATTGATTCGCAAGCCTAACTAAATTTTTGATAGTCTCTTTTGAGTCTAAGAATTATTAGCTAGCGAGTTATTTGAAGTTAGGAAGCAAACTTAAGTGCAATTGTTCAGATATATTATGCTCATGTTTAAGATTGTAGGATTTGTGATGATGGAATATGATACAACCTTGAACTTGTGAGTTTCCTCGCTTGAATTTGTTTCTCGCTATTATTCTTTATAGCTTTGTCACTCGAGGGCGAGTAACAGCTAAGCTTGGGAAAGTTGATAGCTCCAAATTTTAACACTTTTTTATCAAGGATTTTCCATTAGTACTCGTCAGGTTTCGTTGGTTTTGACCTTTTAACTAATGATAACATCGCAAGTTAGAGAAACCTTGTTTTCTTGTATTGGTTTTCAGGTATTTAGCACTTATGGCATATCTGAGAGAATTTATGGGCTGCTTACATCCAAATGAGCAAATCCCCATTGAAGACCCTTTCATTTGAGGCGTCCAGAGCTTATAACAACCACTGGTATGGTCGGAGGCTGCCCGTACGACCTTCCTTTGTCTCTGTTATATCAATACAAGCAACTTTTGTGAAGGAAGAGGGACCAAAACACGAACATAGCCGCCGGAAACAGTTCTATAGGGGAGGAGATCAAATCCAATGAAGGAGAAGAACACCACCTCATCCTTCGACGATCCCCAACCTCTCCGTCATCAACTCCACCATTATTCCCACGTGTACTGAGAGAGATTCATGCTTGTACGATTAGGGTTTGAACCTCTATTCTACTTTGGCTTATACTTGATTTGATCTTCAATGGTATTGTGGCTTGCTACGGTAAAGTTGAGATGATTTCCATTTGCAATATGATTATGCCTTTGATCTATCTTTCTCTCATGTCTGAGTAAATCCCCATGGGCGTAGAGATGTAGGGGATTAGTGAGATGTGTTGTGCCTCCTATATTTCCATCTATTTGTGATTGTTGTCATGATTATTACATTGTGAGAATGACTATCTATGTTTGCCTAATATGTGTTGTCCAATTTAAAGATCTGAATAACATGATCTTGAGATCTCATAGATATAAACTTGTTTACTAGTGAATCGGAGACCCAGAGTGACATGACCGATATCAAATAGGAGCTAGTATAACTCGAGGATATCAAGGAACCATCAAGTTTAAAGGCTTGATCTGGTCGGAAGACCTTAATTGATGTGTTGACCATTATTGTGGTAACAGACGGACGGATCATTGGGATTGGGAAGAATCTACCAAGAGGACTCCTGATTAGTATATGATTACTTGCCTACTCACATATAAATAAGAAGTATTACAATCACTTATCCCATTTTTATCCATTTGGCACATTCACTATCACCATGAACCGTTTCTCTTCGTGCCTAACTTCTCACCTGCAGGAATCCTAAACAACTCCTTTATTTTTACTTTTATGTTAATTACTTTCAGTACCGTTCATTACTTAAATCTATTCTCTATCTCACTCATCCATTTCCACTTTTGACGCTTGCAGTCAATTCACCAAGACAACGTGACACCTTGGGTACGACAAAAACGTCTTAGATAGACACTTTCCTAAACTCCTTATTAGAATCAATATAAAAACTAAAATTAATATTTTCACGAAAACATGCTCTAACGACCATGTGCTCTTGCAGGCCATCAGAGAACATTGAACTGGGGGTGAGGTGAGTGCAGTGGGCGTAAGGGGAGTGGAGTGAAAATATATGCCGAAACGTCTCGTCTCCCGCGCTTTATTTCCAACGCGTGCAACCGAGAGGCAAACTACGCTCGCTGAAGGCTGACTCTGTGGAAACGGACAATTTCACCGTTCCTGTGGAACAACTTTTGCCATGCTTTAAGTTGCATGCACTACGAGAAACGCATACGGCACGACGGACCAAACACGTCCTTAACGAGCAAGAAAGGGAAAGTGTGTATTTTCTCCAAAATTCACGTTACTCATAGGTGTAGACTCAACTAATGTAAAAAAACAGATTTAAAACCTTAAAGAAAACATATATACCTAGACACCTTTTATATTCGCACATAAATTTTTATGAAATGAAAAAATTGTGGCCTACGTAAAAAAGATACTTTTTCATGCTATTTACAAGTTTTTCTTTTGTCTTTTTACACCTGAATTTCAATAATACTTTGTCACGGATTTTCTCAAAAATATCAAGTGTATTGTGCATGCCTGCCACCTCATCCGATTTTCATACTCGACTTACTAGTACTAAAGTCTAGGAGGTTCGAATGTGTTGGTTATTGTTGTCTGCAATATAACTGCCACGATGAAGCTTCACGTTTGTTGCTTTTTTTCTCCACCTGAGCGACCTTGATCAGAGCACTTAGGGCATGTACAGTAGTTTAGACACCGGGTGTATGTAACAACCCTCCACGTCATCTGTAGACGGCAGTAAAAAGTATCTCTACAACAGCCTGTCGTTTAGGCTATCTGCAGCAGTTCTTCAACCTCTAGCCACCATTGTCTCTCTCCATGTCAGTCAGCAGCCACCGCGCGCTGTGCTCATCTCTCCCGGCTACAACCCCTCCGGCAGCATTCCTGGACAGGTGCAAGGTGACGCACCACGCCACCACCATGGCCACAGTGGAGCGTATTTTGTTGTCTGTCTGTTAGTTTAAGAACTACTCTCTTTAAGATCTAGCCGGCGGTGAGAAATTTTCTACGCAGCGACGCATGAAGAAGGTTATATTCCAGTTATATTCAAAAGATGGTTATATTCCAGTTCTTATCATTAAGAAGCCGACAAGTTTTTGTCAATCCTTCAAAGAAGTTGTTTACAACTAGTGGAATCATGCGCCCCAACTCCCTCCTTGCCCGTCGCGGAAGCTTGACTCTACGAATCGGCCGCTCTCGAGCAGGGACGGCGGCTGCATGTTCTGGCGGTGATCTGCCGAGGCTCCGGCGGCGGAGATGCATAAAAATTAGTATCCTATCGGGCCACGACAAGTGAAAGACTGCAGAAGTATAGATTATATTGATATTGTAAGAGGTGCTTATATCATGAACCCTTAGACTGTTTATATAGTACTAGAAGATTGGGGGACAAAAAGACTAATAAGATAGACTTAGATTATAATCTTAAACTACCAAATATGTCTAGCCGTAACATACTCCAATAACCCCCGCAGTCGGATCGGTAGTGACGCGAACGTTCTGACTGGAGAATAAGCCGGAGGTGAGGTGGTAGCCCTTGTTGCCGATGTTGATGTAGCCGGGAGTGAGGGCGTTGTAGTTGTGGTCGATGGTGCCATTGGGGAAGTTGCCGCCGTTGATGAAGTTGATGATGTCGATGTTGTTGTTGTGTTGTGGTCGATGTCGTTGTTTGAGCCTGGAGAATTCGCCATACTAATTGAGATAGACGTAATTTGGATCGAAGTAGCTCGACCCGCAATTCCGAGCTTGCCAGACCCGGGAGCGTGTCGGGGACGAATGCACGCATCGATGTTACCAATACCGGACGTGCGAAGACAGGGACCATCATGAGCCATGCGTGCCAGAACCGGATTGAGGAGTAAAGAAAATTTTCCGTAAACTGTCGATGTAGAAGTTGTCCGCTGTGTCGGAGTAGATGAAGTGGCTGCAAGAACAAAAATTGAGCACAAACTTGTGTAAAAAAAATTAAACTGTATCTCTAGCGGCAAGGTCGTGGTGGACGAATACGATGGTGGTAGTTGTCGATGGCGATTGAATTGTAGCGGTAATTGATTTCGAGGATTAGACCTATATTTTCCGCTTGTATGAGCACGACGTTGCTCGTGGAGAAGAAGAACTTGCTGGCGTTGACGATGACCATGATCGGTGGTGCCGGCGACGATGTGGCGATGTTGTTGGTGTAGATGGTTGTCGGCGATGATGGCCACGGGTGATGAAGGTGGAGCCTTTTGTTGGCGGCGAGGCGCGTACTCAGGAATGTGGGTCCCGGTAGATGTTGGCGAAGATGGCCCGACATGGAGACGATGTGAGGACGGAGCAGCCGACACAGCGCGTGAAGGCGTCCATTGGGCGCCACGCGGAACTTCCTTGCCATGATCGTTGACGATGATTTTTCAGAGTTGAGTCGATGGCGAGGTTGAAGTAGAGGCGCGCGATGACGACATGCGGCTGTGGACGATGCTTTTGGTGGCTAAAAGAAAATAGATCTAATAGAAAAAATAAATTTGCTAGAACTATTAAACTAATCTAGGGAATTATAAGAAAAACTAGCTACGAGATTTGGTGCTCCGGTGGAGATCATGGAGCTCGATATCTCGCCGGGACGGCACGGCGGAAGCAGTGGCTAAACCCTAGGCAGAGCGAACCGCTCTGATATCATGAAAAATTGCAAAAGAGATAGACTTAAATTACAATCTTAAACAACAAAATATGTCTAGTAGGAACATACTCCAATAACAAGCAACACTCTCCGTACAACGCGAGAACCGGGCCATCGGTTAGGAGCGATTTGTAGGGGAGTAGCGTCTGTAATAATTTAAACGACGGAATTAGGCAGTTTTCTATCGCATCTCGTTCTCACGTCATCTTTGTTCCTACGTGGGCTCCTTACAGACTGCTGACTGGACATCACTGTATATGCCTTACAACTTCTTCACAGACGCCCTCCAACTGTGCGACTGGCAATCATGCCAGTATTCGCTTTGGGATGCTATCCAAACCGTTAGTTATTTGGAGAAGCCATCCACACAGGCGTCTCCCAATGATCCTGCCGAACGATTAAAATTTTGCTAGTTTATATATTTCAGCCTCAATAGCATGCATGGATCCAAATTTATTATAGAAAATTTAAATATAAAAGTAAAATAGTTTACACAATAATTTATGTAATTTAAAGTTTAAATAGTCAAGCTAGCGGCGGGTCCGTTGGCCGGTGCCTTTTCTCTGAGAATCCACAGATGCTTCACGAGTTCTTCTTGCATATATGCATGCATATGTTCGTAACGTATTTATTGATGTATGGCGAGGAAAACACCAAACTCAGTTGGCACCTCGTGATTGACATCAGCTAGAGGACCCTGGTGTTCAAACAGTTGATCATCAACGACTATAGTATCGTGCTAACTTTTGGTGATCATACTGTGCATGATCGCATAGGTATTCATCACCTCCCACATATGAGATGCTGACCAGGTAAGAGTAGGGTGCACGATGATAACAAAACGAGCATCGAGCACACCAAATGCTCATTCAATATCCTTCTTGCAAGCCTCCTTGCACTTCGAAAATCAAGCTCTTGCATCAGTATGAGGGTTTGCGATTGTCTTCACAAAGGTGTCCCATCAAGTATAATACCACCGGCTAAGTAGTAGTTTTTGGTGTATTTCCTGCTATTAACCACATAGTTCATCGTCGACGAATGGTTTTCAGCAAGTCTGCCAAACACTGGAGATCGCTACAGCATGTTGATGTTATTGTGGGATCCAAGCCATGCCAAAGAAAGCATGTTAAATCCACGAGTTATAATCAGCTACAACTTCAATACCACGTTGCATTCTTCAGTATGGCCTTTATACATATTTTGCTAGGCGAACGAACAATTCTGCCATCCTAATACGTGCAGTCGATGCTCCCAGACATCCCAGAAAATCCCCTTGTTGCATTATGTGCAATATCCAGTTGTGTCTTATGCATTTGGTGCTCTCAGATAAACTGGCACCAAGAATCCCACTACATAACGACAAAACTTGTACATACACTCAAATGTTGTGGGCTTGGCCATGCACACATAGTCATCTTGTGTATCTGGAGGAGCTCCTCCTTATGTAAGACATATCACCGTGCATTTCTGAGCAAAGGTGAAACCTACCAATCTGGTGGGATCCTTCTTGAAGATAAAATATGGATCGAACTCTCGCACGTCATGCATAATCTTCATGAACAACTCCTTGTTCATTCTAAACCACCATCGAAATACAAGAGGACCATGTGTTGGGTCATCTTGGAAATAATCAGTTTTCAACATCAGGGCGCCAGCCAACTGCTACTATTATCTATTCGTCTTCTACCCCTGCACGGAGACTTCTTGCCTAGGAGCTCGCAACCGTGCATGTAGGCGAATAAGACCACGGATGGCTGTAAAATACAACCATGTATCTCCGCACCGAAACCGTATATTGGTCAAGAATTTGATAAAATATCTTTATAGCATTTCTATTAATGGATAATTATTGCATATATGTGCAAATCTTCTACTTGCAGAATTGAGCACTTTTATGACGAAATCTGAAGCAATTAATGAATAATTACGAATTTTCAGTACTCCCAAGTCAATGGTGCTTTGGAGGAGGCGTCCAGACCTGTTAACGAGCATCCATACGGGAAGGTCCCGCCCGTACACCCATCCCCGTACGAAGTGCCAGAGGCTTCGCCAAGTCAAACCCTACAACTTTCGTGAAGTAGGCTATATAAGATTTGGCTCACGGCGGCCAAAAACAAAAACGCCAGTCTATAGAACACATTTGACGCTATTTTGCATCTGAGGAGAGGAGATCCCATCTTCATCACCATAGCCACAACTCCTTTCCCTCCTCCATTATCTCCACTCCATAGTCATACTACTTGTAATTCTGATCTCATAAGGATTGATGACATCGTAAGACTATGTGTTATACTTCTCTTGGGAATTTTCAATATAATGTTTATGATTGTTGATGATTGTTGATCTAATCATGTGTGAGTAGTCTTCGCGGGCTGGGGCTGAGGCATAGGCTTGCAGCGATTATGTGCAATTTCTAACACCATGGGATATTGTGTTGTGATTTAATATTAGATCTATCCTTTTATATTCTTGTCTGTTACCTCAATCCAAGGACTTATTAGGTACCCAATACCCCGAGGATTGGTCCAGGTATTAAGGGGAGATGAATGGTGATCATGTTCTACGTGTGAAACCGAGTGACAATAAGAGGAGTACAATAGTTGTTTGAGATCCATTTGAGAGTAACGGTAACGACATTTATCGTAATGTTTTGGTCTATTTTACTTAATAACTGCACAATCCCACGCGACGGTGGTGTAGTGGTTGGAAAAAGTATATAGTAAGCGTTACTGACAATTACTATAATAGTTACAGACGTACCACCCACAATCTTTATCATATAGATCACAATATGATTAGATTTATCTTTATCCTAACATATGTGCACAGCTGCAGGTGAAACCTTTGCCCTGGCCTATCTCCATCTATTGATGCAAAACCACAAAAAGTAAATGTGTTTGGTCCGGTAAATAAAATTACTACGAGTTTTCAAGGTCTTGTTTAACGTAATCTTACACAAAACGAATGCTTCCCAAGGATTTAATAAACCTAGGTCTACTAGAGACAAGAAGATATACTATAATCCGTAATACGAATCGAATGTGTGAACCACCAATGATCATAATGCACTCCATTTCATCATCTTGCATTCTGGCCTCTTCTTGCATCAATTATATCATCATGAGATCATCGTTGCTATCCATAATCTAGCATGAATCAACGGTTCATTCTATCGAATACCATAAATTTACTGATAGCCAAGTTTTAAAGAAACTTCACCTAGGAAATTGGCTGAGCACCTATTGTGCGCGACGATATTGACACGGTTTAGGGATAAGCGGAGCGCCTTCAAGCCTCCAGGATGCCCTAGAGACAGTCGTGCTAACGCTATTACACGACCGATGAGAATGGACTCCAAGAGGAGCGATGACTAATCGTCGGTTGTTGCTAGGAAACACGCCAAGACACGCTATCGTGGGTGTCGAGTCGACGACGAGACATCAGTAACCACCCGGGGGTACTAGGGGCTAGGCGGTGAAACAAGAGGGGTGTTACTGGGAAGATATGGTGAGCAGCGTGTCAGAATTTGGCGACGACAGCGATTCACGGGGTGAGAGGAAAGACCAAATGAGGCGGGGTGGGGTTTGGTTCGGTTGCTCAAAAGAAGGCCCGGCGGGGCCAATATAACATGGCATGCGTTTCAGGAAGCCCTAGCCCGGCCCATACGTGTCACCGACGGTAAGGAGTGTCAAACAGATTGTTGGATGGCTCAATCTTCCCGCGGCGGTTGGGGTGCACTAGTGCTGCCCTTTTTTGGCCATAACCTCCAACGCCAGTTGAGGGTGGATTTGGGTTCGCCGGTGGAGGTTCTCTTATATAAGCTGTCTACTGGGTTGGCTTAGATCGCCGCAAGTCGGCACCTGCGCACCATCCTTGTTTGAAATTTGTAGTTTTAGGTAACGAAAAATCACAAAATTTATTTCGAGGATATTTGTATATGGTTTGAATAATCGTAGCAAGTTTCTGTAGAAACTTGTTTTATTTTGGGGTACAAAAAAGGAAATTTCTAACAGTATATAGGGTTAAAAAGCATATTTTTTGTTAAAAAATTATATTTTTATTTTCCAAAGTACAACATAGTTTTTGCCGCAATTCCTACCGTATCTTCGGAATGTGAATGTGTTAGCGCCTATGTTTTCAGATTTTTTGGAGCTTTTTTTTAGAACCCGCAACGGACGTGCACATCTTTGTATTAAGCTGACAAAAATACCATAGAATGGGTAAAAATCCACACTTGCCTTTCGGCTTACAACACACTCCTACAACAATGACAAGCATGATTTGCCCAACCTCCAGCCAAGAATGGTGAGGAGAGGGCATAGAGCCTCTAGACCACATCACAGCATTTGCCCAACACCACCATAACACAATAAGACTTCAAAGTTGCTCAGACCAACGTACCACTACATGACCCTAGAAGATGAAGTGAGCGAATGGCCGGGACTGGACGAACATGGGAAGGAGCGGCTACCAAGTGTTGATGATGATGTACATTGCGCCCCGGAAACTCACCCCTAGGATAGTAGCCAACACTGGCGAGGCTATCATCTCCAAGTGCCAAATTGGGGACAACCCTCGTAGTCTAAGCAACACCTTCAAGAAGGGAAACAACGTGTATGCGCCGCCGCTGCCAGGTCCAACAAGGCAGACCTAGGGTTTCCCCGACTATCGAGGAGAGGAATGGGCAGGCCCAATATCACGCCTCCAAGGAGGGAAATGGCGCCCGCCAACGTCACCCTAATCCGCAACAGAAGCACCGAGCAAGGTTTTCTCCTGGGCCAATGACCACTACCCCGGCAAGACGGAGATAGGCGGGAAGATGCCGGCCTGAACTACCATCGCAGGACGCCGCACGTTGCTGAAGGAGGAGAGCAAAGTCCACCGCACCACCACGGAAAATCACCCGGAACTCACCAAAAACAAGACCAAGATGGTCTGATCCCAGCAGAGTGGGTCGCTGCCGCCACCAGAGCAACAACTCCGGCTACCACCACCGTCAGAGGAGGGTCACCTTGGCAACCCTCCGAAGGTCCAGAACCGAGCTGGCTTGACCTAGAGAGAGGCCCGCAGAAGCCCATATGGGCCCACAGGAACCCATCTTGGCCCGCACGCACGGGCACCGCCGGCGTACCATGCCGCCACGCCCCGCCTGCTCCTCCACGCCTCGTGGCCGTCGTCGAGCGCTAGCCTGAGCCGCCCAGGCCGCCTCTTCCTCCATATCTGTGTCGAGCAGCTCCGCTCGACTCCGTGGTGAGCGCTTCCACGACGAGCTCCCCCCGCCCCTTTGGAGGTGAGGGCGCCTGCCGCCGCCACGGTGACGGCTCTAGGAGACCTCGTCGGAGTGGATCGACGGTGGAGTGAGGTCTGGCGGTAGAAATTTAGGGCTCCCCCGAGTCGCTCCGCACGGACGACGCGAGGGCCGGACGTGGAGTGAACATCTTTTTTCTTTGAGCTTTGGAAATAGGTTTTCCAAAAACAAATTGAAAAAAAGGCATCATTGGTGCCCGGATGCTGCCGTGGGCTTTCGGTTGGTTTATCTAAGGCCTCAAGTGGGCTCTCATGAAAAGGCTCACTTTTAGTTTATTTTGAAATTTATCAAAATTTTAATTAGAAATGTCAAATTGAACTAAAAGTGAGATTTTGGTGGGAGTTAGAGCATCTCCACTCGGGGGCCTCAAAGGCCCCCCATAGCGTTTTGGAGGGCGCCGACACAAAATTTCAAGCCCAACCGCGCGCCCCATTTTCTTTTTTGGCGCCGGCGCGCCCCAGTTATTTACCCGGTGGATCCAGGCCAAACCCAATGTACAGGGAGACGAGCGAGGGCGCCGGATGGACGCGTGGCAGGACGGGTGGCGGGAAGAGAAGGCGGGAACGCGCGCGCCAAACCGCCCCGATCAAAGCTGGCCCGCATGGCAGCCGCATAGAGCCGTTCTTCCTCGCCATCAGCGCCGAGTAATGGCGTTGCTCGCCACAGCCTTTCCAGCGAACGGCAGCGAGCGGTGCAGCCGACGCGTCCCGTCAAAGGGGCAGGGCGGTGTTAATGCCCACTGCTCTCCTTCCCCTCCTCCCCAGTATAAAAACCCGCAGCGGTTTCCATTGCCGTCGCACGCGCATTACCTCGACGGCGAGCTCCACTATCTCCTTCCCCAAATGACATCTTCTTCTCCCTCTCTCTCAGCGATGCCGGGCTACGATGGCGTGGTGGCCAACGGCTTTGGCCGCCTCTGGCTCCACGTCGACGAGGCGCAGGCGCTATGGAGCACCGGCTACCCCGTCCCGCCGGCTTTCCGACTTCCTGCATGGTGGGCGGTGAGCCGCGGTGGCCTGCTGTGTCGTCCATCCCCACCGGCGTAGCCCGCAGAGCCGCGATCTACGAGCACTATTCGGGGGTGCTCACCAACGAGGAGCGCAACGACCCCCAGTGGGATCCCGACAACCTCCAGGCGTGGGCGGCCTTCTTTGCGCGGCAGCGTGAGGAACGCATCGAGGCCTACGACGGCGTTGGCCCGCCGCCGGCGAACTACAACAGCAAAGGTCGGAAGCAGTGGTGGAGCGCTCCGGGACGCACCCTCTCCTGGGTCCTGGACCACATCACCAACGACAACAACCCGCTGTTGGTGATGCTGCCGTGCATCCCGCGCGATCGCCAGCAGGCCGACAGCAACCGCTGGGGGCCCGGTCGCGTGCCGTCGACGTCCTCCTCCTCCTCCTCGCGCTCGTCGGCGTCCCCGGCGCGGTACTGGCCGTACTCCTCGCCGTCGCCGCGCTACCTCGCGCTCCCGCCGGTGAAGGACAAGCAGGCGAGCCCACCGCGCAGGCGCCGCGCGCCTCCCTCGCCGCCTCCGCGTGGGCAGGCCCAAGCCCGAGTCCAAGAAGGAGTGGACGCCACCGCCGGAGTACAAGGCGACAGCGCTCCAGCTGGCGGACGACGAGGACCCGGAAAAATTTCCGGGTCAGAGGATGCTAGAGTGGGCATCTTTCAACGCCGTTCTGCCGGCCGCAGACGAGTTCGCCGCCAGTTGGTCCGCGCAGGACTGGCGGCGGGAGCAGGCCGAGCGCGCCAGGCACCACGGCCTCGTCGTCAATCGACGACGATGAGGGGGCGGCCGGTCCTTCCACGAGGCTGGCGCGCAGGACCGGCGGCGAGGGGTGCAGCCGCCTTGCGCTGGCGAAGGACGATCCGCCCAGCGACGACGATGACGAGGACGGCATGTTCGACTACGCCGCGGCGATGTACCGCCGGCTCGGGATCGGCCGTGGCCTCATTAGATGACGGTTTTTTTTGCAATTATTTGTTAAATTTAAACGTTTTTATTGAAGTTTGACCGGTTTGTCCAAATTTCTGCTAAATTTAGAATATTTAAATTTTGTTGGGAGGGCACGACTGGAGCCGGTGCCCCCCATTTGGCAACATCGCACCGGCACCCCCACCCCCCATACAGGCAAAAAAAAAAGGCTACGCCAGAGCCCATATTAGAGTTACGAGTGGAGATGCTCTTAGGAGGCAAAACCCACACAAGCAGTCCTCGCATCCCACCTCTTTTGGGTCTCGACTTACCTAGGCCTGGTGGACCTAGTAGAGCTATTTTCCTTCGTCCCCGCTGCCTCGCATACTTGCGTGTCAGTCCACTGGGCTGGAGAAATGGTGGCCCGGAAGGCTCGCCGTGGGTCTCGCTCCCCTCCCCGTCAGAAAACAGAACCAAAAATAAAAAACCAATTCTGCGCGCGCACACGAGAATCAACTTTGGCCATGTCAACTGGAGACGACAAAGGAATTTTTATTGCAGCGAAGCAGTGACCCAGTCCAGTATGCTATTGATGCAAATACCCTTAAAGCTCGTGCTGTTAGTAGAACTTTAGCTCTTGCAAATGAGCTTGGATGTGCTCGAATTATCATTCAATCTGATTGTTTGCAGGTCATTGAAACGCTTCAATCAGGTTGTTGCTTCTCGTCGGCTGCAGCGGCACCTTTGTTTGGGGACATTTATGTGCAAGCATCTACTTTCTCTAAGTGTGAGTTTAGTTTTTTAATAGGGAGGCAAATGATGTTGCAGATTGCTTAGCGAGAGAGACGGAATCGCACCCTTTTGTTTGGGTAGATGAACCATCGGATTTTATTGCTGCCTTGTTAATGGACGATAAAATTCGCAACTGTTTTCCTCAAAAAAAAAAACTTTGGCCATGTAAAAAAAAAGAGAAACAACTTTGGCCACACAGTGCAGACGTCACCCACGCGCCCACGCCCCATGCCCTGGGACTGGATTGTATGTCACGTGGTGGTGCTGGTGCCGACGGGACGAACGCCATGGGAGGCAGGCGGGGCGCGCACGCTGCTCAACTAACACCCGGCGGCTGAACATGCCGTCGCCGTTGCTACCCAAAGTCACCAACCGTGCTCGCTGCTCAGCAGCATCCTGCCATGTGCGACCATGGTTTCACTACTAGAGGACTACACAGAAATGGGACTACCGATAATAGTCTCACGTGGTGTCTTGTGATCAGACTGCAAACAAGATTCATCTGACTCGCATGTTGTGCCTTTTGATCAAACTGTAAACAAGATCTGACGATTCATATCTCTCAAAGAACTTGTTTTTGCTGTACTCGACGAGTACATCAGGAAACAGCCACAAAAGATCCTGGGCCTGCAGTAGAAAATTATGTCATCAGAATCCTGAGCATGCAGGGCTCTGGACGCATGCAGGTCGACCGGTTCAGGAGAACTCTAGAAAAATCATGTTGGCCTCGTTTTGGCTCCTTCCGTACTGAACGAATCCGGCAAATATTAGCCATTGGATAGCTTGGCTGCGCTGTTGATAACCGGTTTTGATTCATTCCATGGACCAAATCAACGGCTAATAAGTGTTTTACATCTTGTTGGGTGGCCAATCCAAGTTCAAAAACTCGTCTACTACAGTAGTAGAGAAATATCGTGACAAATACCTGCAGGTTTAAATGGCGATCTGTCGTTGTATGTTTATGGCACTTTGCACCGTGTCTCACCGTCTCGTCTGAAGTGGACCACTCAACTTACATTAACCATCGTGATGATAGGCCGCATCAACAATGAAGCGGTGACACCAACCAGCAAAGAAAAAATACTCCCGCCGATTCATTTTACTTGTCACTAAAATAAATTACTGCTAGATACATTCATTTTAACGACAAGTAATATGCATCAGAGGAAGTACTGATGGGGCATTCTATGATGATCCGAAGGTAGGAGCAGTTGGCGCTATACTAGACTAGATGGACCTAGCGCGCTCGCCGCGCCGTCCTCTGCTAATATCAGTTTAAATTCAATGTCAAGGAAGTGCATTATACACTTTGATACCATTTCATTTGTTCAAATAGTCTCCTTAAGTAGATAGGCATTGATGCCAGACTGGGTGTGCATTCTATGCTCAAACAATTATCAACGAGACACACTATAACTAAACCAGTACAACACACAACACACTAACACCAGCAGGAACCGACCCACCATACAGACTGAAAGAAATCAACACCAAATCCCGCCACCCTGCAAACGAATCACAGGCAACCGCTGACCAAAATGGCATTGCCAACCAACCCACGGCACAGAGAAGCAGAAGAAAATCACCCATGAAGTACGGTCCACATCACACACCCATCCAGCGAGCGCACCCCTTGAGCCGCAACACTTTAGTCAACCACCATAACAAAGCGAAAGAATAATGCAGAGTAGAGAAAAGAGAAAACGAACCAGGACAAGGAACACACAATCCCGAAGAACGTAAGCAGGCGCACCTAGAAACTCCGCACGGAGGCGAGAAAGTAGGAGACCACCACACCGCGAAAGGAAACCACCGACATTGCGTGAATAATAGGGGAAAGACGGGCCAGACGGTGAAGGCATCCGCGAACCGACCCAATGGCCCGCGTCTCCCTTCCACATGGAGCAAGACCACAAGCGACCTGCCGCAATGCCACACATGCAAAATCCACTCAGCCAGGCAGGTCCACATGGAAAACAATAAGGTGCTAACAGGTAGGGCCGAAACAAAGGCCTACATGAGAAACAACCACACGACCTCAATTCCATTGGCATCAAAGCAGCAACACCGATGCCCCATCTAATGGGACATGACCTCAATTTCACTCACAGCGGACCAGGTGGTATCCACGCCCCGAGAAACCACACTACCAATTCCACCAGCAGTGAACCGGTAACATACCGACAGATGGGTCCCATCAGCGGGAAACGGCCCGAGCAACCGCTCACTCTCAAAACCAGGGAGCTTGGAGCTCTTTAAAGATACCCACCACAACGCAAAGTGAGCAACCACGATACCCCCATTCCTATAAAATATCTACTCCATGAGATGATATTACATTTCAACATCGATTTAAATTTTCATCCATAGATTTTCTATACATAGCGGAGAATCTCAAGCTTTACTTTATATTGTTCTTTGTCTTTTCATATTGGTTACACTTGCAAGAAGAGATACATGGATAATAAGAATTAGTTTATGTTAACCTGGATCATTTTTCTACAATATTGAACAATCTAGACAATAGGTCAGTGCATGAATTGAAGTTTTAAGACATACATGGTCTAGTGCATGAAAGATAAAAGGAAAATTGCACTTGTCTCTTTGTGCCCATAAAAAAAATCGAACACACACCTAGCTAAATGTGTGTCAATTGTATTATGGATTAGAAGAAATCCAAGATGGTGTGTGTATAGCCAGAAATAGAAAAGCAAAAGAAAGAGAAAAGAAAAGTAAACAAAGTTACAAAAAATTAGGAAAGCTTTTCCATGCAATGCACATAGCAGAGACATCTCAAGCATGGGCAGGATGGGCATGTGCCCAGCCATGGGCGTACGCATGGGTGGGGCCGGATGGGCCGTGGCCCACCCAGAATTATAGAGAACAAATAGACTACCACTAATCTAATATTCATCATCTAAACAAACTAATATGATGTCCAGATCATAGACCGGTTCGGAGTATTCATTTTCTAGTCATAGGAATAGTTGATTGCATAAAAATAGGGACATCATAAGCGCCCTCGGGTTGATGGCGTGTTGCCATCGTCCTAATTCTCCTGCTGACTTGTCTTATACTTTTTTTTATCTAAATCCCGCTTTTGCTATAAAAATATGTATTTTTGCTACAAAATGTCCTCTTTTTGCATGTACTAAAAAAATTGCACCCATGGGACAAAAATTAAAAGACATATCTTCTCGGAGACATTTTTTTCGGAAACCTCACCAGAGTCATGGGGGAGATGAGGTTCCAGGAGGCCCACCACGGTTGCAAACATGCACGCACACAAGGGACCTGGACGCTGGAAGTCGTGGGATCTCGGGGAAATTAGGATAATTTCCCTAAAAATAATACGCGTGGGGTGGAGGGATTCAAATCGGGCCAGTAGTATTCACTAAACGTACAAACCATACATCCTTTACTACTGCCGATGTATTCTATCAAATATCACCTTTTAGACAGTCGGCACGTGTACTACTCCCTCCAATTAAAACTAATGGCCTCATATTTGACTAGATATAGATATTTAGACATATTTTATTGCTATATATATTCATATCTAAACGGACCTGAGTCCATTAAATTGGACAGAAGGGAGTATATAAACTCTGTAATCCCCTATCAATGAATACAATACAATACTTTTTAGACAAATTTAGTGGCCCATATGGGTTATTGCAAAAAAAAGTCTAGCAAGTGATAAGCTCTACTTACACAGTCCACAGGTCCGGTAGCTAAAAAGTATCATTTTTCTAATTGTTTGATTCTACTGTGTACCATAACTTACAAAATGAAAATATAATTTTGATCTGAAAATTGGAACATATTATAGAACTATAATATTATGAGATTCCACGGTGTTATTTACATTGCTTTTTAAGAAGATTTTGTATTCCACATGGGTCAACACAAAAAAAGTGTGCCCACCCTCCATTTCATTCATGTGTCCGCCACTGCCCAGCAGGTGTTTGTTACATGAAAAAATATTACAGGACAATGGATTGAGAAATATAAATGGATCAGTTATTCTTTCTGAAATGTGAGAGTCACACATGAAGATATGCATAGAAGAGAAGAATCACCCATACTTTGATGCTCAATACTTCAGATTCCTCTTACCAACATCAGAAGATTGTGTTAGCACCAATTGCTTATAGTATAGTGAATAACTTTTGCAGACATTGAGAATAAACATGCATGTTGAGCAAGTGTTACTCAACAAAATAAAAATTGGTTAAGTCAATGAAATTATTTTTTGAAAGATTTGAAATATAAATTGGTAAATTCAATGAAATTATTTTTTGAAAAAATTAAAATATTGTTAATTAGTGGCTAATATAGATGTCAATAAAGAATCAACTAAATAAAGAATCAACTACCCACTTAAACAGGGCTAAAAGCGTGCACGACCAAACTAGTAGTTTCTGGTTTGATCTTTTTATTTCACTTAAAATACATCTTGAAACACCATCATCCTAGGAGATCCACATGGAAAGAACTACACAAATTTGTGTCAAATATCAGAAAAATGCACGGCTTCACACAACCCTTGTGTGCAAGCCACTATGATAGATCCACCAATACTTATAGAAGAAACAATAGAAAAATCCCTCAAGTCGGATTTAGGAAAAGTTTAGGCCAAACTTTGCCTAAACATATGACAATTAAGTCGGATCAGAGGTTGTAGTAGATTTCATATTCAAAATCCAAGAGATGATTTTAAATAGGCTTTAGATAGCAAGCATTTGATGTGTACTCAATGATCAGAAACCAGATTTGATTCACGTTGAACTCTTCAGGGGAAATTAGTGAAGCACCTCACATGGAAGTATATTTGAATTTATATTATCTGCACACACCAGTTATGAAAAATTGAAATCATTCTAATCACCTCACAGAAAATTTGTGTGAATAAAATAATATTTATGACACAACAGACTTGGGTGGTGGAATAGAACAAGCAACTAAACAATTAAAAAGAGAAACTAACTTGAATTTATTTTTTCCTTATGGCTCAAGAGATTCTATAGCAAACAGGAAAGGTCGAAAAGGTACAACAAACATAATGATGTACATTGGTGTGTTAAGCACGCAAGAACCAGAGCTTTCTGGACAATTTCTACAAGAAGGATTTAACCAATATGAAGGAACAAGTTGTATTGTTATATTTCTCCCATGACAGCACCAACCAAGTCAGTTTTTCACCATTCTTTGATGCCATTAGAAGGATGTGTCATGGAAGACTAAGGAATTTCTACATGGATAACATGACATAAAAAGTGGCAGGGATAATATACTACCCTTCATACATAAGTTGATTTGGCACGTTTGATCCACCTTTTTAACGCGTAAATGTTGATTACTCTCTTCCAATATTCATACATAAGTTAGTTCATGAAGATGATAGACTTGTATATCTAGGTAGGGCATCCAAGTTCAGAAAAACTGCATGGTTTCAGTCAAACAATCAGCAAATTAATCTACAGATACATGAATGTAAATGGAGCCCATGATAGAGATATAAGGGGTTAGAAAATTGTGCAGCAAAATTAAGCAAAGTATAAGAGGTTACAGTCTACAATTCAGAATGATAATTAAATGATGACTCAACCGAACAACTCCACATGATTTGTATGGATCTTCAAGCTTCTAAAACCTTGATAAAGTTATGAACTCACTTTTGAGGTCAACATGATATCCTGTAGAACTCTGGCCAAGCCATTAGTAACAACAAAACAAAGGCCAAACTTCAGATGGTAGTGCCAAGTAAAGCTACAACACTGATGTGTGCTCTGCAATGTGCATCCCACGGTGTTTGACCAAACGTGCATGAGCAAAGGAAAGGGGAATAAGTAGAAGGAAGTTGAGCTGCTTCCGTAGGACTGTGGAGGAAGGGGCAGAGGAGGATGGGATCGGGTAAGAAGAAGGCTCAGCCACCACCTACACATCTCGGACATGAACACAAATGTGGCCTCCTTGGATGGATGGAAGTCAGGCAGAGGGCGGGTACGCGCTAACGCTCGTATTGGCTCCTAGTGATGAACCATGCCGGTAGAGGGGACAAGGAGGTGTGCCTATACAACCGCATATGCCCAACATCCATGGCGTACTAATCCCTCTAGACTCCCTATGACGCATCACCCGCACCGCATCCCACCATCATCCCTAGCTCCGCGACATGACGATGACAGTTGTTCACCTCACCCCTCCTCTACCCCTCTCTCTCTCGCATGGACTCAATCTTGATGCCAAGGCGCTCGGCACGCTGGAATTCTTTCTCACAGGATTAAGAAGGCAAAGCGTTGGTAGCAGTACTGAGGAGCAGACAACGACGTGCAGCCGGGAAGAGGAAAGGGGTGTGGCAATTTTGATTGCAATCTAGGCGGTGGTCGTTGGATGGGAGGAAATAGGAGAGACTGACCTGACGGTCAAAGTCAGCAGGAACTGTCCTCACGAAGCCCATCCACGCGTCTCCAGGTGGCTCAACACACTGACATGACCCACGCGCACACAATGCGGTCAGCCGCTGACAGGTAAGACCAAAACGAGCGATGAAGTTCTGAGCAACCTGAGCGTCTAAATCCTATGGAGCTTAGAGCTATTCTAAGATTGCCAAGGAAGCTTTTATTGCAGCGGTCTCCAAATATATTCCATACGTGGCGACAACTTCTATGGCAGAAGCCTTGGTAGTGAGAGAAGGCCTGAACTTAGCCTCTAGAATGGGATGCAATGGTATTATTTCCAAGTCTCATTCTATGGAGACAATTGAGTTATGCGTTGGAGGAGAAGCTTGGTGGAATGACTTGGCTACTATTTTTACTGATTGCGTTGATATTGCTTTATTGATTGGTAATGTCTCTTTTGTGCACTGTCCGAGGGAAGCAAATAAAATGGCTCATTAATTAGCTAAGATTTGTTTTAGATATAAGCTGGATTGTAATTAGGATGATGAGCCCCCTAGTTTTTTATATTCTAAACTCATTAAGGATGTAACTATTTGATATCAATAAAGCCTTGCAACGGATGGAGTCTGGCCATTTTTGAAGGAAATATGCCCTGTGATACGTCTAAAACGTATCTACTTTTCCGAACACTTTTGCTATTGTTTCTCCTCTAAACTTGTGTGATTTGGATGCAACTAACGCGGACTGACGCTGTTTTCAGCAGAATTGCATTGGTGTCTACTTTTTGTACAGAAAATCAACTATCAGGAAAAATCCCGGAAAATATGCCAAAAATCCTATTTCACAAGAAGACTCCCGAAGTCAGAATACGAGACGGGGGCGGCTGGGCCCAGGCCACAGCACCTGGCCGTGCAGGCAAGCCCAGGCCACGCCAGGGGGTGGTCTGGCCGCCCCAGACTCCCCCTCGGTCTCCCTCTTCGCCTATAAGTTGCCTTCTGACCTAAAAACTCAGGGGGGTTCGACGTTTTTCTAGAAGGAGTTCTGCTCTGCCGCCACCACCAGATTCCACGAAACAGCACCAGAAACTCCGTTCTGGCACCCTGCCGGGACGGGGAATTGGAGGAGATCATCGCCATCATCATCAACATCGCTTCTCCATCGACCATCCATGTTTCCCCCATCTATGAGTGAGTAATCCCCCGCTGTAGGCTATGGGGATGGTAGGGATTGGATGAGATCGTTCATGTAATGGCATCGGATTATTAGGGCATGGTGCCTAGTATCTTTTATTAGTGCTTTATGACTTTGTTGCAACTTGTTATGCTTAATGCTTGTCACTAGGACACGAGTGCCATGATTTCAGATCTGAACATGTTATTGATTCATTATGATAGTATTGTTTTTGGTCTTACCTACAAGTTGTATACACACGTTGTTGTCCGGAACCAAAGGCCCCAAAGTGATAGAAATCGGGATAACCGGAGGGAATGGCTTTGATGTGAGGATCACATGTGTTGACGGAGTGTTAATGCTTTTCTCCGGTGCTCTATTAAAAGGAGCACCTTAATTGCCAGTAGCTCCCTTGAGGCCCCACTGCAAACGGGCTGGCAGGACAAAAGATGTTGTGCAAGTTCTCATTGCGAGTACTTATGACTATATATGGAACACATGCCTAGGATTAACTAGCACTTGGATGCTTTATCTCATTTATCTGCAATTGCCCTATGTTCTGATTGCTATGTGAATTGTCTTGTCCATGCAACGCCCGTCCATCCATCCCTATGCCTACCGCACTCGAATCCTATTGTTTATTGCTATTGTTACTACTGTCTTTACTTTACTGTTGCTGCTACTTTATTATTTCTACTACAAAACTGTTGCTACTGACAAACTGCTGTGAGCAAGATTGTTTCCAGGTGAAGCTGAATTGACAACTCAGTTGTTAAGGCTTATAAATATTCTTTGGCTCCCCTTGTGTCGAATCAATAAATTGGGTTTCACTTCCCTCGAAAATACTCCGATACACCCCCTATACTTGTGGGTCATCAAGACTATTTTCTAGCGCCGTTGCCAGGGAGCATAGCTTTATTTATTAAGTTCACTTGGATTCTCTATTGTTCGCTGCTATCCATCCATCATGGGTAAGTCTCGTGATGGCAAGGTTCCTATTTTACCATCCACTACAAGAAGAGGTACGGTTCTGAACACCTCGGTTGCTCTTGATTCACCATCTGTTATACGTAAGCTCATTACACCACCACATACACATGCTACACACACTGCTACTACTGGTGAATCTGAAACTTCTGATGCTTATTATGGTGCTTCTACTGTGCTTGATAAGAGTGGTTCATTAGGTCCTTTCTTAGATGCTACGATTGCTAGAACTATAGCTGGAAATATTGAAATTCCTAATGAAGACACTACCACACCTGTTAGTTCACCTGAGTCTAGTGAAAGTTATGATATTGAAGATGGTTATGTTGATATGACCGATGAATTTATTAAAGAATGTAAAAACACCCATGATAGGAGTGTTACTAAGAGTCTCCTTGAGAGGCGTACTATTAGACCCAAATTATCTCCTATTGCTAAGTTTGCTGCTTCTCCCATAAACATTATAGATAAAGATTATGATTTCTCTCTCGATCTATCTTATATAGCTATTGTTGAGAAAGAACCTTTTTGTGGGACTAAGAATGAAAGTGCGGTAGCACATATGAATGAACTTTCTGCCATGAGTGGCTTGTTTTCTGATGATATTAAGATGCGTACTTACTTTGTTGCTAAGATTTTCCTTTTCACTGAAAGGAGAAGCTAAAACTTGGTTTAGTAATTTACCTCCCGGATCTATTGATAGCCCTGATTGCTTGATTAGTACTTTCCTACAGAAATATTTTTCTCCTAGTGCTAGACATGCTATTTTGCAAGAACTTTTTGATTTTAAACAGGGAGAAAAAGAGGTATTGCCTGAATCTTGGGCAAGGTTTTATGCTTTGATTCATGCACAGGCTGGAAGTCCATTACCTAAGAATGAGCTTCTTGATATATTTTATAATGGACTAACCGAAGAATCTAGGACATACCTAGATAGTTGTGCTGATTGTGTTTTCAGGAATAGGACTCCTAAGGAAGCTGATGAATTAATGGCCAAAATAAGTAAGAACTATGAAGATTGGACTCCTCCTGAACAAGCCTTACCTGAAGTAATTGTACCTGAAACTACTATACCAATGCCTATTCCAACATCAAAGAAGAGGGGAGTTATTGAATTAAATGATGAAGTGATGAAGGAAGCTAAGAAATGTCTTAAGGAGAAGGGAATTAAAGCTGTAGATGTCAAGAATTTACCTCCTATAGAAGAATTATGTAAGCCTCTCCCCTACTCATCCACTATTGAGGTACACTCTCTCCAACACTTTGATGAAGGTGATATCCCTTACTCTAAACCTCCGGATCAATGCTTAGAAGAATTCGATATCTTTATTGTTAAGCAAGATAATTTTAATAAAAGGGTGCAAAATCATCTAATGGAAAACACTAGAGCTATTGTTGAGTTGAAAGATATTGTGGAAAGGACCTCTAATGATGTTAAAATGATTGTTAAACACTTTCAAATGGTTCAAACTCAAATAGATCAACTCGTTAAAGTGCAAAAAGACTTGCTAGTTAATGCTGCTAAAGAAAAACATGCTTATGAAATTAGAACTAGAAGTGGAGCTGCTACCCAGGATCCTCTATATCCTGAGGGGCATCCCAAAAGAATTAGCAGGATTCTCAACAAGCTGAAAATAGTGGCTCTACTCGTAAGAAAAGGAAAAAGAAACATAAAACTATTGTAGAACCCTCTGAACCTGCTATAGATCCTAATAGTATATCTATTTCTAATGTTGAAACTGAAAGTGGTAATGAAGAAAATGAAGTTCCTAATGAAGTAAAAGTTGAAGAAGAACCTGAAAACCAAACTAAGAATACTAAATACACTAAAGAAGATTTTATTGCTAAGAAACATGGTAGTTAAAGAGAACCTTGGGTCCAAAAACCTATGCCTTTCCGTGATAAGAAACACAAGTCAAAGGAAGATGAACACTATAATAAGTTTTGTGAGTGGATGAAACCTTTATTCCTACAAATTCCTTTGACTGATGCTATTAAATTGCCTCCTTACTCAAAGTATATGAAGGATATTGTCTCGAATAAAAGGAAGATCCCTAATGAAGAAATTTCTACTTTGCTTGCTAATTATTCCTTTAATGGTAAGGTTCCTAAGAAACTTGGAGACCCAGGGATTCCAACTATTCCTTACTCTATTAAAAATAGTTATGTTAGAACTGCTTTGTGTGATTTGGGAGCTGGAGTTAGTGTTATGCCTTTCTCTCTCTATAAGAGACTTCAACTTGAAAAACTGATACCAACTGATATGTCTTTGCAAATGGCTGATAAATCTACCACTATTCCTGTTGGTAT
Source organism: Avena eriantha (assembly GCA_910589775.1). Taxonomy (NCBI): domain Eukaryota; kingdom Viridiplantae; phylum Streptophyta; class Magnoliopsida; order Poales; family Poaceae; genus Avena; species Avena eriantha. The sequence goes on from OU342744.1 coordinate 154,424,511, forward strand.
ATGTGAGGATGTACCTGTTTAAGTGACTCATAAATGCTTGATATTAACTGATTTTGTTGTGCTTGAAATTCCTGAAGATGATAATATGTCTATTATTCTTGGGAGACCTTTTCTTAATACTGCAGGAGCTGTTATTAATTGTAATCAAGGAAAGGTTACTTTCAATGTTAATGACAAGGAACATACTGTCTATTTCCCCAAGAAGATTGAAAGGACTTATGGTTTGAATTCAATTGAACATGTTGAGGGCATTCAAGTTGGAGAAATATATTGTCCCATACTAAGAGAAAAATTTGAAACTATTATGATTGGGACCATTCTATCAAGGTTGAGGTAACATAATCACTAGTGAAATACAAGTTTTGTCTCATATGAATTTTTTTGGTCACAAGACCTAATCAACCTTGTTAACAAAGGGATTTTAATGAACAAAACAATGTTTTCACCATGATTATCTCCGCTTACTTCTATTCTACCCATTTTAGTTTTTGTTTTCGTTTAGCTTTCTTTTTGTTGTTAGTTGTTGCATTTTAGAGTGTCTTAGAACTTCTGTAGTTCTAGCCTTGTTTTGTCATTGCATCATTTCCAAAAAAAAAATCTGTCTGTCAGAAAATCATTCTTCTATACCTGAAAATGCCCCAAAATGAAGTGTCTCGAAAAATTTCAGAAAATTCATATTAAATTTTTACGTGAAAAAAGGGGCAGAGGAGTGCCTGGGAGGTGCCAGGGGGACCCACCAGGCAGGCTCACCACCTGGTGGCACGGCCTGCCCTGGGTGGCGCCATGCCATGGTGTGGGCCACCCCTGGCCCTCCACTAACTCTCTCAACTGCCACTTTCTTCTCTCTCCTGAGTAAGCTCCAGTTCATTGCTCAAATCACGTTCTTGCTGTGCTTGCTCTCGTTTTTTCGATCTCCTTGCTCAGCCCATCTTCGTTGCTGAAATTTGGAGCACTTGTTCTCTGGTATGTGACTCCTCCCCTTGTCCAAGTAGATTTGTGTTTAGTAGATTATATCTTGAGTATTTTGCTGCTATAGGTTACAGGTTATGAGAGCTTGTAAGCTTGTTTGATGCTTAGAGATAGAGTTTTGATGCATGTTTAGGCCTCTTACAAGTCCCTATGAATAGAATCCTTCATTATATTCACTTTGCAATCACTTGTTTAATAGATGTTGAAATTTCAGAATAGAAGATGAATGAGCATCAACTAAACCAACATGAACTATGGGTGCCTGAGGTCATGAAGGTCCACCGGGAAGAGGAAGTTTTTCCTTCCATTTATCTGTGTTCTGAGTTCATGAGAGCTGCGGGAATTCTCCAAGATTTCCACACTTTGGTTTCTAATGCAGGGTTGGAGCACTTTTTGGAAGATGAACCTTGTCAATTTGTAAAGCTAACGATGTTTGTGGTGTAGGACTTTCAATTTAGTCACTCTTTGCCTAACCCCATGGTCCACTACCCTCACAATATTGCTGTCGACCTTTCTCTCGATTAATTTTGTGCAGCTATTAAGGTACCTCAATGGGGATCATGTAGAAGGATTAAGGAGCGACCTAACCACTCATGGATTTATACGTAGAAATTTCCCAAGGGAACAGCTTCTCGAAGGAGAATGGAAAAATCCGTAACATTCATCTTCCCTCCATTCGCTACTTTGCCTACTTTATTGCTAAGTGTGTTCTCGCTAGGAAAACTGCCAATAAGTTATCTTCATATGATCTAGCATTTATCTATGCTGCTCTTAAACGAGATAGGTCTTACAATTTAGGTGCTTTGATTGCTTTCCGTCTTGCCGCCAACCGCGAGAAAGGTGGAATTTGTGGAGGCCTCATTGCTTCTTGTTTACTAGCATTGCATGGTTTAGTGCCTTATCATCTGGACCTACAGTTCCCCATAGAAAGGCTTGATTTTAATTCCATGATACAACATAAATTTGTTTCCTCGTGGGCTAGTTTGAATGAGTTATCTTATGAAATAACCTTTCTCAAAGCTGGTTGGAGAAAGAGCAAGTCCGAGCGTGTTGTTCTTTTGCATGCACTTGTTTTTTTTAACCTTGATAACAGGGAAGGATGGTCCCTCACCGAGGAGGAGCTTGACACATACTCGGAAGAGATCTCCCAACAGGAGCAAGACAGTAGAAGGGAGGTCACGGATGATTCGGTCCAGCCCTCGAATGAGGGAGAGTCTTCATATCAGCAGCCTGCTTATGATTGGGGAGATTCTTCTTCTTCCCACGGGCCCAACTACGACCATTCTTACCATGATCCTCCTGCTTGGAACCCTTACCCGTATCTGGATTGATACCCACTTATGCCAAAAGCCTAAGCTTGGGGGCTGGTACGCTGACATCGCACTCATGTCCTTATCATGTTGCGTCGGTACTTTGTATATTCATGTTTTGTTTTCCTTTTAGGTTTCGTTCTTTCTTTGCTTTTGCTTTCTAAAACACACAAAAAAGACCAAAAATATTTCTGTTGTTTTTCTTTGGTTTGCTTTTTCTTTTCGCCTTGGTTTGTTTTTCCCTTTTTACTTTGTTTGAATTATTCAAAAAACCCAAAAAGATTTTGCTTTGTTTGTTTTCCTTTTTGGTTCTTGTTTTAAAAATTGAAAACACCAAAAATATTTGTTGTTCTTATTTGGATTTGTGAGTTTGTTGCAGGGTTTAGCAGTCCTCAATGGATATTGGTTTCATATTATTATTCAAGCCACACAAGTGAAGAGCAATAATGAGGATTAATGACAACTTGAGGTGTGAGGCTGGTAACGAACTCTATTTGTTTTCATTTTTGTACATATACTCATCATTGTGGGCATGCTTAGTCTGTTCGTGTAGGGTGTATGTTATTTATGGAAGATTAGTAGTTTTTGCTTTCGTATGATTAGTTCCAGCTTGCTAATAGTTTGTATCATGCCATATGAATGTTTGCTTGCATTACTCTATTCATAACTTGGTATGACACCGTGGTATCCTCCTCTGAATATTTCATTTGAATTGACTTGGCACATGCTCACGCATGCACATGACTGTAATAATCAGTTAAGCCTCGACGAATTATTTTGCCTTGAGGATCTTGAATCACTTTCATGCCATGATTAGTCCTGTTTTGTTGCAAGCATGATTATGACAGCTATTCCTCTCTCGTTTGTCGCTCCCTTACTATTGCTACCCTTCACCTTCACTGAGTATGTTTTACTCATGTTTCCAACTCCCCAAAACCAAATGTTGCCAAAGTGTCCACCATACCTACCTATCAGCATCATTTGCTACTTCCGTGCATATTCAATATGCCTTGTTTTCTTCCGAATAAAATGTTTTCTTGTTATGAGAAAGTTAGTTAGTAAAGCTCTCACAAACTTGATGGCACACTTTATTTTCTTGCATTTAATAAACCTGAACCATTGCGTCCTTCTTTGTTGTGTATATGCTTGCGCTTTATGAGTTGAAGTTGGCAGAACCATGTATCATGGGGAACGCTTTCAACATTTCATTGGTACTTAGTACCTCGTTGATATCATGTTCTTTTGCTTATGGATCCCGGCGGTGTGAAATAAAGTGGAACTTGTAAGATCATGGAGTTTGTATGTATGTTAGAGAAACGCCTGTGCCGCTAGCCTAAGCCATGCCTAATCATGGTGGAAACTTGCAGTATAACCATGATGAGCATTCTATGAAGCAACCTCAATAAAAATCTATGCACATAGTAAATAAAAAGATCGCTGAGATGCTCATTGTCTGCTTGCCTTGTCATTTTGACTATGGGATAGCTCCTGTGTCATGTGCAAGGGGTACCCCGTTGGCGGTTCTCTATGATACGCACATACTTACAATGACAAGAGCTTACTTGTGACTGAAGTTGAGTAGCACGAGGATCGGTCTTCGTAAGTAAGGGGCATGAGACTTCGATTTATAACTTGTCAAGCATATCCTCTTAGTTGTGTCACTTTAACCTTAATCACCTTAAAGATGCTTATGATAGGGGCAATGAGAGCTCAAAGCTAATGAGTACCATACTTTCAGCAGTTGGAAGCTTTTCAAATTATTCAAAACCTTTTCTTTTACTTGTGGAGTCTCCACATATTCTTTGAGCACCTTCTTGAGAGCATAGTTGTCATTCTTTGTGCTTGTCTCAAAACTTGATTATTTGTGTTATGACTTTGATGCTTGTATCTTTGACATCTTTACTTCTAGTCTTCACCTGAACTTCAGAGGTGCCTTAAATCAAAGGCAAGCGAGATACCACTCTATCATACCTTTTTATGAGCATTGTAATGTTGCTTATGTTTATACTTCATGCTACTTATTATTTTTGAGTTGGAATCTCTCATAGCTTGCATTGCCTATTAAGTAAACTTAGTTGCATACTCCTTATTATGAATTTTCTAAGTAGTTGATCACATGCTGAGAAAATATACATCATATGAAGCAAATGTGTTCGTAAAAGTTCTTTTACCGCACTCCGTTTTCAACTGAATTGCTTGAGGACAAGCAATAAGCTAAGCTTGGGGGAGTTGATACGTCCAAAACGTATCTACTTTCCTGAACACTTTTGCTATTGTTTCTCCTCTAAACTTGTGTGATTTGGATACAACTAACGCAGACTGATGCTGTTTTCAGCAGAATTGCATTGGTGTCTAATTTTTGTGCAGAAAATCAACTATCAGGAAAAATCCCGGAAAATATGCCAAAAATCCTATTTCACCAGAAGACTCCCGGAGCCAGAATACGAGACGGAGGGGGGGTTGGGCCCAGGCCACACCACCTGGCCGCGCGGGCAAGCCCAGTCCGCGCCAGGGGGTGGTCTGGCTGCCCTAGACTCCCCCTCGGTCTCCCTCTTCACCCATAAGTTGCCTTCTGACCTAAAAACTCAGGGGGGGGTCGACGTTTTTCTAGAAGGAGTTCCGCTCCGCCGCCACCAATAGATTCCACGAAACAGCACCAGAAGCTCCGTTCTGGCACCCTACCAGGACGGGGAATTGGAGGAGATCATCGCCATCATCATCACCATCACTTCTCCATCGACCATCCATGTTTCCCCCATCTATGGGTGAGTAATCCCCCACTGTAGGCTATGGGGATGGCAGAGATTGGATGAGATCGTTCATGTAATGGCATCGGATTGTTAGGGCATGGTGCCTAGTATCTTTTATTAGTGCTTTATGACTTTGTTCCAACTTGTTATGCTTAATGCTTGTCACTAGGGACCGAGTGCCATGATTTCAGATCTGAACATGTTATTGATTCATTATGATAGTATTGTTTCTGGTATTACCTGCAAGTTGTATACACACGTTGTTGTCCGGAACCAAAGGCCCCAAAGTGACAGAAATCGGGATAACCGGAGGGAATGGCTTTGATGTGAGGATTGATGGCTCTGTAATGGCGCCAGGAAAATGCTAGAGCGATGATGATGTAGAGCTTGTTGGGAACCCCAAGAGGAAGGTATGAGGAGCACAGCAGCAAGTTTGCTCAGTTCTGAAACCAAGGTTTAATCGAACCAGTAGGAGTAAGGAAACACCCCAAAGGTGTTGCTAGCTGAGCCTTGGCAGGGCGCACTACCGGTGCTAGTAGCAACGTGGAGACCTGCACAACACAACCACAGAACTTTGTCCCCAACTTGCGATGAGGTAGTCAATCTCACCGTGTTTTGCGGAAAACAAAGGATTAAACGTATCAAATGGAAGGAAGTAATAGTTTGCAGAAAGTAAACACAAAGCAGTAAACAGTATGTAGATTGTATGTAAAAGACAAGGACCGGGATCCATAGTTCACTAGAGGTGGCTCTCCTTAAGATAGATAACGGGCTGGGTGAACAAATTACAGCGAGGTAGTTGACAAACACCGAGAAAGCAATAAATGCATATACTAATCATCTTGACTCCTTTGAGACTTGATTGGGCATTACAACATTATACATAGACCGCCATCCAACTATATCTATGACTAATAATCCACCTTCAGGTTATCATCTGAACCCCCTCTAGTATTAAGTTGCAAGCAACAGATTATTTCTTTACGAACTGCGTGTAAAGTAAACAATACGATTGTTCTATGAACAAAGGATTGTTGTTTTCTCCCTAGTAGCAACATCACATCTTGTACTTTAGAGATTTCTGTCACTCCCCCAGATTACCAGAGGCATGAACCCACTATCGAGCATAAATACTAACTCTTGGAGTTGCTAGCATCTACTTGGCCAAGATAGCTACTAACAACGGAAAGCATGCAAGATCACAAATAACAAAGACATGATAGAATCAATAATCAATCTGAAATAGCATCTCAATATCCATCGTATCCCCGCAAACATAACATGCAGAATTACAAATAGATGATCTTGATCATGAACGGAGCTCACAAGATCTAAACATGAAAGCACAAAGGAGGAGAACCAGCCATCTAGCTACTACATGGATCCGTAGTCCAAGTATGAACTACTCACGCATCACACCGGAGGCTTGCATAGTGATGAAGAAGGCCTCCAGGGTGAATTCCCCTCTTCGGCAGGGTGCCGGGAAGAGCTTCAGATCCCTCCCGATCTAGGGATGGGGATGACGGCGTCTACAGACTCTTTCGTGGATTTTTGATCGGGCACTTAGGGTTTTCGTCCCGAGGGCAATGTATAGGCGAAAGGAGAGGCTGGGGGTGCCAGGGGCCACCACACCACCCCCTGGCGCAGGCCCAGCCTGGCCACGCGGCCAGGTGGTGTGGCCGGCCTCTGGCCCCTCTCCGTCTCGTCTTCTGTCATCTGATGACTTCCGGAAAAATAGGCACTTTGGTTTTGTCCCGTCCAATTCCGAGAATATTCATTTTTTGACTTTCCTGGAACCAAAAACAGCAGAAAACAGGCAGCTGGCACTGTGGCTCTTGTTAATAGGTTAGTCCAAGAAATCATATGAAAAGTACTCCAAAGTGTGGACAAAACACAAGAAAGTGGATAAAACCAAGCATGGAACATCAAAAATTATAGATACATTTGCAATGTATCAACATCCCCAAGATTAACTCCTGCTCGTCCTCAAGTAGGTAAGTGATAAAAAGAAAGAATAATTTTTGAGGTGACATGCACCATCAATGACTTGATCAAAGTATTTGTAAAATATTCAGAGCTGGGATCATAGTACTTCGATCATAACATGAAAGACAAAGTTCTAGCAATAAGACAAAGAAACTATGATGCAACATGAAAAGGCACAAACAAAAGATTCGTGAATAACAATGCTTTGAAAGACATTTGTTTGTTTCACATAAAGAAAACATAGCATAATAGGATTCAACTTGTCCCTCATAGAGTAGCAAATATAAATGCATAGGACACCTTCAAATTTCATAAGAGTGACTAGATACAAATAGTTTAAAACAAGCAATATCAAGGTATGCATCAATCACTAGTCTTGGGACAATGCACATAGAACTAAGACTCTCAAAGTAAGTGCATAAAGGTAGAAGGTGGAGACTCAATATAATGGTGGAAGAAAGGCCTTTATAGAAGGAAGTAGGGATTCAAGTCTCATAAAGAGCTTCCAAAAATTATGGTACTTATAGCTTTCAGCTCTCATTGCCCCTATCATAAGCATCTTGAAGGTGATTAAGGTTAAAGTGACACAACTAAGAGGATATGCTTGATAAGTTATAAACCGAAATCTCATGCCCGTTATTTACGAAGACCGGTCCTCATGCTACTCAACTTTAGTCACAAGTAAGCTCTTGTCATTGTAAGTACATGTGTATCATTAAGAACCACCAACGGGGTACCCCGTGCACATGATACGAGAGCTTTCCCATAATCAAAATGACAAGGTAAGTAGACAATGAGCATCTCAGCGATCTTTTTATTTGCTATTTGCATAGGTTTTTATTGAGGATGCTTCATATAGTGCTCATTATGGTTATGCTGCAAGTTTCCACCATGATTAGGCATGGCTTAGGCTAGCGACCCAGGCGTTTCTCTGACACACATACAAACTCCATGATCTTACAAGTTCCACTTTTATTTCACACCGTCGGGATCCGTAAGCAAAATAACATGATATCAACGGGGTACAAAGTACAAGTGCAATGTTGAAAGCGTTCCCCATGATACATGGTTCTGCTAATTTTAACTTATAAAGCGCAAGCATATACGCAAAAAAGAAGGACCCAATGGTTCAAGTTTATTAGATGCAAAAAATTAAAGTGTGCCATCAAGTTCGTGAGAGCTTTAATCGCTAGTTTTCTCATAACAAGTTTAATTTGGAAGGTAAACAAAAGCATGAATATACTTGGAATAGCATAAGCTAGTAGGTAGGTATGGTGGACTCTTTGGAAAAACTTGGTTTAGGGAGTTGGATGCATGAGTGGAACTCATACTTGGTTGTGGAGACTAGCAAAAGACTAGGAGCGACAAACTAAGAGAGCAATAATGGCCATAATTATGCAGAGCGAAAAAACATCATTGATCAAAGCATAAAGTGATACTACAAGTTGAAAACTAAAGGATCAAAAAGGCTATGGTGACTTGAGATAGTCATAACATGGTGTGAGCATGCGCCAAGTCAACCCAAATAAAGCATCAAAGGAGAATACTACTATACTATGCTTTAATATGCTAAAACAACGCATGATTCATCCAAGGCACATTAAGAAATCTCAATTGTTTATAACAAGTCATGCTACAACAAATAATACTAAGCATAAAGCCAAAACAATATCAAGCATGCCATGACAAAGCATAGGCCATAGTAAAAAACAAGCTCTTTTACAACATAAGCATGAACTTTCCTACTCTTTTCCAAACCAAACCAAACTATTTGCAAACCAAAGTATGAAAGAGGGGGTCCAACCAATTTATTAAGAAAACTAAGCAAACCAAGCAAACTAAAAACCAAAACGAAAACGAAAAATAACACGCTCCAAGAAAAACACAACTGTGCATGAAACAATAAAAATGAAGCGTTTGGAAGAAACCTGGGATTTTTATTGATGAAGAAGGGGATGCCTTGGGCATCCCCAAGCTTTAACGCTTGTACTTCTTGGATATTTTTTGGGGTGACACGCGTGGCATCCCCAAGCTTGATATTTAGTCCATCCTTCATCTCATTACTCATTCCTTCCAAACACCTGAAATTTTTCTTTCATACAAAACTTCACACAATCTTTATTAGCAACATTAGTGCACTCAAGATAAATAAGTCTCAAGGTTCAGTTCTAACACCAAATAAATTTCCATTAGAACACTAGCTACTGTAACACTTCCGTCAAAAAGCTCAATTCCCCAAAATAACTCAAAAAGGAACCAACAAGAAGCAAATGCACAAAATGGCAGAAATCTGTCAAAACATACCAGCAGGTAAAGACGAATTTTTTCGAAGACCTTATGTTGCTCAAATCAAAAAGTGTTGAACTAACGAAAGTTAGATAACAACCTGGGGCAGAAGCACAAAAACTCACGCCTCAAAATGACGTTCTTAGATTTTACACAAATTTTTACAGTGAAGGACAAAAATCTGTTTCGGGACAACAGCTTTCCCAATCATTACTTCTCTCTCAGTAGAGGTTACTCTTGGCACAAAATAGCAAATAAAAAAGATAAGGAGCGGTTATTAGTGAAGTAATAACTTTCAAGACTCATCTAAAACTTTTAGGTTATCTCCCAATAAGTAGTTTTCTTTAATGCCTTTAAGTTAGGCATAAGAAGCAAGAAAAAGAATCAAGTGTTCTCAAATGAAGAAGTATTAAGACCAAATTTTGTTTTCATAGGAGAAGCAAAAGAAATATTCTCTCTCTTCTTAGGGAAGTGTTCTATACCTTTCTTGAGTGGGAGTTGATATTTAATGGTGCCTTCTTTCATATCAATAATGGCACCAATAGTTCTAAGAAAAGGTCTTCCCGAAGTAATAGGACAAGAAGCATTGCATTCAATATCCAAAACATAGAAATCAACGGGGACATAAGCATTGTTAACCATAATAATAACATCATTAAGACTCCGCATGAGTTTCTTTTTAGCATTATCATCAAGTGGGACATTCAAATAACAATCTTCAAGTGGAGGCAAATCAACCATATCATAAATCCTTCTAGGCATAATAGAAACACTACTATCAAGATCACATAAAGCTTTGAAATCAAAGTCATTCACTTTCATATTAATGATGGGTTCCCAACCGTCTTCTTGTTTTATAGGAATAGAAGCTTTATGTTTCATCTTTTCTTCTTTAATCTTTATGAGAGCATCAGTAATGTGTTTTGTAAAGGCCATGTTTATAGCACTAGCATTAGGACTTTTAGCAAGCTTTTGTAGGAACTTAATAACTTCAGAGATATTACAACCATCAAGATCAAAATCAAATTTATCATCTAAAGTAGTAGAACTATTACTAGCCTCAACACTAGTGGTGGTAATAGTCGAAACACTAATGTTTCTAGCAATTTCATCTTCTCTTTCCCACTTAGCATGTAATTCAGCTAATAGTCTTAATTTTCATCAATTCTTACTTGTATGGCATTAGTAGCTGCAAAGGGATTATCATTAGTTTCAGGTTTAGTAGCCAGTTTATTCAAAGAAGATTGAGCTTCAGCCAAAGATGCTATATTTCTTTCAGCATTAGAGAGTTTTTCCTCAATAGTTTTATTGAAAGTAGTTTGTTTACTAATAAACTCTTTAAGCATAACTTCAAGTTCAGAGGGAGCACTCCTATTATTGTTGTAAGAATTTCCATAAGCATTACCATTGTTAGGAGGATATGGCTTATAATTGTTGTTACCAAAATTACTCCTATAAGCATTATTGCCAAAATTGTTATTTCTTATGAAGTTCACATCAACTTGCTCTTCTTGAGCAACCAAAGAGCCTAAGGGAACATTATTTGGATCAATATGGGCTTTCCCATTCACAAGCATATACATAATAATATCAATCTTATCACTCAAGGAGGAAGTTTCCTCAACGGAATTTACCTTCCTACCTTGTGGAGCTCTCTCAGTATGCCATTCAGAATAATTAACCATCATATTGTCCAGAAGTTTTGTTGCAACACCCAAAGTAATGGTCATAAAGGTACCTCCAATAGCAGAATCCAATAGGTTCCTTGAAGAATAGTTCAATCCCGCATAAAAAGTTTGGATGATCATCCAAGCAGTCAGTCCATGAGTGGGACAATTCTTTACTAAAGATTTCATTCTTTCCCAAGCTTGAGCAACATGTTCATTATGAAGTTGTTTAAACTTCATTATTTCACTTCTCATAGATATAATATTAGCAGGAGGATAGTATTTTCCAATGAAAGCATCTTTGCACTTAGTCCAAGAATCAATATTATTCCTAGTTAAGGAATTCAACCATTCTTTCGCTTTTCCTCTCAAAGAGAAAGGAAACAATTTCAGCTTAATAATATCACCATCTATATCCCTATGCTTTTGCATCTCACAAAGTTCAACAAAGTTATTTAGATGGGAAGCAGCATCTTCATTACCAATACCAGAAAATTGTTCTCTCATAACAAGATTGAGTAAAGCAGGTTTTATCTCAAAGAAAGTATCTTCAGGCACAGGTGGAGCAATAGGTGTGCTCATAAAATCATTGTTGTTGGTGCTAGTGAAGTCACACAACTTAGTGTTTTCAAGGGTAGTCATTTTTTGTGTTTTTGAATAAGAAAACAAGCAAACAAAGCAAAAAGAAACAAAGCAAAACAAAAATAACAAAGTAAAGAGATTGGTTATGAGGGACTCCCCTTGTGAAGATGTCCTTGACTCCCCGGCAACGGCGCCAGAAAAATGCTTGATGGCTCAATACACGGCGCCCAGAAAAGTGCTGGTGCGTGGTTGATGTAGAGCTCGTTGGGAACCCCAAGAGGAAGGTATGATGAACACAGCAGCAAGTTTTCCTCAGTTATGAAACCAAGGTTTAATCGAACCAGTAGGAGCAAGGAAACACCTCAAAGGTGTTACTAGCTGAGCTTTGGCAGGGCACACTACCAATGCTAGTAGCAACGTGGAGACCTGCACAACACAACCACATAACTTTGTCCCCAACTTGCGATGAGGTTGTCAATCTCACCGTGTTTTGTGGAAAACAAAGGATTAAATGTATCGACTAGAAGGAAATAATAGTTTGCAGAAAGTAAACACAAAGCAGTAAACAGTTTGTAGATTGTATGTAAAAGACAAGGACTGGGATCCATAGTTCACTAGAGGTGGCTCTCCTTAAGATAGATAACATGCTGGGTGAACAAATTACAGCGGGGTAGTTGACAAACATCGAGAAAGCAATAAATGCATATACTAATCATCTTGACTCCTTTGAGACTTGATTGGGCATTACAACATTATACATAGACCGCCATCCAACGGTATCTATGACTAATAATCCACCTTCAGGTTATCATATGAACCCCCTCCAGTATTAAGTTGCAAGCAACAGATTATTTCTTTATGAACTGCGTGTAAAGTAAACAATACGATTGTTCTATGAACAAAGGATTGTTGTTTTCTCCCTAGTAGCAACAACACATCTAGTACCTTAGAGATTTCTGTCACTTCCCCAGATTACCATAGGCATGAACCCACTATCGAGCATAAATACTAACTCTTGGAGTTGCTAGCATCTACTTGGCCAAGATAGCTACTAACAACGGAAAGCATGCAAGATCACAAATAACAAAGACATGATAGAATCAATAATCAATCTGAAATAGCATCTCAATATCCATCGGATCCCCGCAAACACAACATGCAGAATTACAAATAGATGATCTTGCTCATGAACGGAGCTCACAAGATCTAGACATGAAAGCACAAAGGAGGAGAACCAGCCATCTAGCTACTACATGGATCCGTAGTCCAAGGATGAACTACGCACGCATCACACTGGAGGCTTGCATGGTGATGAAGAAGGCCTCCAGGGTGAATTCCCCTCTCCGGCAGGGTGCCAGGAAGAGCTTCAGATCCCTCCCGATCTAGGGATGGAGATGACGGCGGCTATAGACTCTTTCGTGGATTTTTGATCAGACACTTAGGGTTTTCGTCCTGAGGGAAATATATAGGCGGAAGGAGAGGCCGAGGGGGTGCCAGGGGCCACCACACCACCCCCTGGCGTGGGCCAAGCCTGGCCGCATGGCCAGATGGTGTGGCCGGCCTCTGGCCCCTCTCTGTCTCGTATTCTGGCATCTGATGCCTTCTGGAAAAAATAGGCACTTTGGCTTTTGTCCCATCCAATTCCGAGAATATTCATTTTCTGACTTTCCTAGAACCAAAAACAGCAGAAAACAGGCAGCTGGCATTATGGCTCTTGTTAATAGGTTAGTCCAGGAAATCATATGAAAAGTAGTCCAAAGTGTGGACAAAACACAAGAAAGTGGATAAAACCAAGCATGGAACATAAAAAATTATAGATATATTTGCAATGTATCAAGGATCACATGTGTTCACGGAGTGTTAATGCTTTGCTCCAGTGCTCTATTAAAAGGAGCACCTTAATTGCCAGTAGTTCCCTTGAGGCCCCGCTGCAAACGGGCTGGCAGGACAAAAGATGTTGTGCAAGTTCTCATTGCGAGCACGTATGACTATATATGGAACACATGCCTAGGATTATCTAGTACTTGGATGCTTTATCTTATTTATCTGCAATTGCCCTATGTTCTGATTGCTATGTGAATTGTCTTGTCCATGCAACGCCCGTCCATCCATCCCTATGCCTACCGCACTCGAATCCTATTGTTTACTGCTATTGTTACTACTTCTTTTACTTTACTGCTGCTGCTACTTTACTATTTCTACTACAAAACTGTTGCTACTGACAAACTGCTGTGAGCAAGATTGTTTCCAGGTGCAGCTGAATTGACTACTCAGTTGTTAAGGCTCATAAATATTCTTTGGCTCCCCTTGTGTCGAATCAATAAATTGGGTTTCACTTCCCACGAAAATACTGCGATACACCCCCTATACTTGTGGGTCATCACCCTGAGAGGCAATAATAAAGTTGTTATTATGTATTCCTTGTATATGATAGATGTTTATTTTGCATGCTATAATTGTATTGATAGGAAACATCAATACATGTGTGTTTAATGAACAAATAAAAGGTTCCTAGTTATGCCTCTCTTATAGACTAGCTCGTTGATTAACAAGATGATTAAAGTTTCCTGATCATGGACATGGGATGTTGTTAATAACGAGGTCACAACATTTGTGAAATGATGTGATGAACATTCATCTGAAGTATAGCATTACGATCAAAGTCATTATGTTCATATTGAAGTAACATCATACAAAGTAATCTTTATCCTTAGACCATGAGATCATGTTAATTGCTGACATCAGAAGAGTAACTTGATAACATCAAATGTCACACCATAAAAGGGTGACTATAAGGGTTCAGATACTCCGAAGATGTCATGTTGAGGCTCATGGATCAAGAGTGGAATTTTTCAATCCCGATGGCGGATAGATATACTCTGGGCCCTCTCGGTGATATCACATTAAGATAGCTTACAAGCAAGTGATGTGATCACTAGAATGTTATATCACGGGAACGAGAAAAGAGTGCATGTAGGTAACGAGATAAAAATAGGTATTTGGGTACCGATGATCGAATCTCGGACATGTGATATATCATGAGACAAAGGGATTAGATTACTAGCATTGAAGGTTATCACGATCACAGAAGTCATCATTGAATGTGTAGGAGTCAGTATGGATCTCTAGGTCCCGCTTCCGATTATTGATTTGAGAGGAATCTTAATCATGTCTGCATTATTCGCGAACCGTAGGGTGACACACTTAAGGGTTGCCAAACACCATTTTGGAGCACATATGTTTTAAACGAAAGAATTGCAAAGCGCTGGAATTATTTTGATGAAAACCGGAATTGTTTTGGGTGAAATTGCAGAAACTGGTTCTGCATGTGATATTGAAACGTTACAAGGGGTTTTATGTGATTTTTTTAATTAAAGTAATTAACAAAATTCTGAATAAAATAAATAAAAGAGTTTTATTAATTGAGAGTTGCATTAAATTTGGTGGAAATTTAATGCATGTGAGTGGAACTTTGGGTGGAGGCTAAATTGATGTGAGTGTAGCTTCCACCACATGAATGAGGAAGAGGTGGGGGCACCCCCCATGGGCACCGGCCATGGTAGGGGAGGAGCCACCCTCTCCTATAAAAGGCACACCTCCTTATGAAGGATCTCTCTCCCCCTCTAGATATATTCCCCCATGGTCTCGGATTAGCGAGATACATGTTCCCGGTGGCCTTGCATCTGGAAGGATTTGCTGCTTCCTCTCATTCACCGGAGCGAGGAGGTGGAGGTTTTTTGGTGGCCTGAACGTGTGTGCGAGGATGGATGCGCTGCTGATTTGCGGTGCTAGGACTTCCACACGATCTTGAGATTGGCAAGCGTACGACTACATCATCCACGAGTTCCAACTCGTTAACAAAACTCTGTTGTCTTCGAGGGTAAGTTCTCTATGGATTAATATCCACTCGTTGCTTGTATTTAGTAGATAGATCTTGGCGTATAGTTCTCATCGTAGGAATTTTTTTGTTTTCTATGCTGCGAACCCAACAGTGGTATCAGAGCCTGATCTATGCGTAGATGCTTTGCACGGGTAGTACACATATGTTTATATGTGGGCGATGATGATCATGTTATTGCTTCTTTCATGTATTTTGGATATTGGTGGCATAGTGGGATGAAGCGGCCCGGACCAACCTTACATGTCATCGCACATGAGACCGGTTCCACAACTGACATGCAACTAGTTTTGCATAAGTGGCTGGCGGGTGTCTGTCTCTCCTACTATAGTCAATATCCGATTTACAACGATATGCTAATAACTTGGTTACCCTCGTTGTGGTTCCATGTTCGTATGTAAGACCGGTTCTATCTCCGAAAGCCCTAAGCCACGTAAAGCTTGCAATGGATAAATTAGAGGCATCTAGTTTAGAACGTTGCTGGGCTAGTGTCTTGATATGGTATTGTTGTAAGTAGATGTATGATAGATACTCTTACAACACACTCAACGTGTAAGTTCCATAGACCTTGGCATTACACACAAATGAATGATAGAGATCATGCCACGATGCATATGATAGAGATCAAATGCATGGACCATATCATCCCACTTTAGACATTAGATGTTTGCATCTTATATTGCTAGTTTGGCGCTTTTAGTAGCATTGTAAGATGATCCCTTATTTAAATATCAAGATAAAATGTGTTCTTCCTTAAGTATGCACCGTTCTATGGATCGTGTTTCGAGACATCACGTGATGATCGGGTGTACTCGACTCTACGCTTTCATACAGCGTGTGTAAGACAGTTTTACACACGTGAATACTAAGGTTCTTACTTGCTGAGCCTAGCATGTACAGACATGGCCTAGGAACACGGACCGAAAGGTTAAGCATGAGTCATATAGTTGATATGATGCCCATATAGATGCTCGCCTTTGAAGATACACCGACTCACGTGATGATCGGACTTGGTGTAGTGGATTTAGTTCATGTAATCACTCACGAGGGATGTCGTTTTTGAGTGGGAGTTCATTAGTAATTTGGATTAGTTGAACTCAATCTATCATAAACTTAGTCTAAATAAACTTTACAAATTCTGTTGTAGATGGTACCACCTGCTTTTAATTTCAATATGTTCATGGAGAAAGAGAAACTTGCTGCGAATGGTAGCAACTTCACCAACTGGGCTATTAATTTGAGGATTCTCCTCATTGCTGCGCAAAAGAAATATGTGCTAGAGGCGCCGCTAGGGCCCCCACCAGCTCCTGATGCCCCTGGCGAGGAAAAGAATGTCTATATAACTCATCAGGAGGACCACAACTTAGTTCATTGCGGCATATTGTATGGGCTAGAGCCAGAACTTCGAAAGCGTTTCGTAAATGGCAATGCTTTTGATACCATAGGAGAATTGAAAATGATTTTCGATACCCATGCTGCCGTAGAGAGTTATAATGCTTCTGAAAAGTTCTTTAGCTGCATGATGGAGGAGAATAGCTCCGTTATTGAGCATGTACTCAAAATGACTGGGTACACCGATAAGATTGTGTCCTTGGGAATAATGATTCCCATTGACCTAGGCATACATCGTGTTCTCCAATCTCTGCCACCTAGCTACAAGAGCTTCGTGATGAACTATAACATGGAGGGCATGAAGAAGTCTCTTCCCGAGCTTCTATCAATGCTTAAAACTGTAGAAGTGGAGATTAGTAAAGAACATCAAGTGTTGATGATCAATAAGGCCACCGGTTTCAAGAAAGACAAGAAAGGCAAGCAGAAGGGAAAGAAGGGCGGCAAATTTGTTGCCACACCTGAGAAGAAATGTCGAGCTGGCCCTAAGTCTGATACCGAGTGCTACTATTGCAAGGGGACTGGCCATTGGAAGCGCAACTGCCCCAAGTATTTGGCGGACAAGAAGGCCGGCAAGGCAAACAAAGGTATATGTGATATACACGTTATCCATGTGTACTTGACTAGTACTCGTAGTAGCACCTAGGTATTTGATACGGGATCGGTTGCTAATATATGTAACTCGATTCAGGGGTTGCGGAACAAGTGACAACTAGCAAGGGATGAGGTCACGATGCAGGTCGACAATGGATCAAGAGTTGATGTGATCGTCGTCGGAACACTGCCTCTCCATATGCCGTCAGGATTAGTGATAAATCTAAATAATTGTTATTTGGTGCCTGCACTGAGTATGAACATTGTATCCGGATCGTGTTTGATGTGAAGTGGTTATTCCTTTAAATCTGAAAACAATGGTTGTTTGATTTATATGAATGATATATTTTATGGTCATGCACCTGTGATGAATGGTTTATTTCTATTGGATCTCGATAGTAGTATTACACATATTCATAATGTTGATGCTAAAAGGATTAAACTTGATAATGATATATCTGCATATATGTGGCACTACCGTCTAGGTCATATTGGCGTTAAACGCATGAAGAAACTCCATTCTGCTGGACTTTTGGAATCACTTGATTTTGAATCATTTGATACATGTGAGCCATGCCTTATGGGCAAGATGACTAGGACGCCGTTTTTCGGTTCAATGGAACGGGCGACAGATTTATTGGAAATCATACATAATAATGTGTGTGGACCAATGAGTGTGTCGGCGCGAGGTGGATATTGTTATTTTGTTACTTTCACGGATAATTTGAGTAGATACGGGTATATCTATTTGATGAAACACAAGTCTGGAACTTTTGAAAAGTTCAAGGAATTTCAGAATGAAGTGGAAAATCATCGTAATAGAAAGATCAAATTTCTACGGTCTGACCGTGGAGGAGAGTATCTAAGTTATGAGTTTAGCACACACATGAAAGAGTGTGGAATAGTTTCACAACTCACGCCTGGCGGAACACCACAACGTAATGGTGTGTCGGAACGTCGTAATCGTACTTTATTGGATATGGTTCGATCTACAATGTCTCTGACTGACTTGCCACTGTCATTTTGGGGTTATGCACTGGAAACAGCTGCATTCACTTTAAATCGGGCACCATCTAAATCCGTTGAAACGACACCGTATGAATTATGGTTTGGAAACAAACCTAAGCTGTCATTTCTTAAAATTTGGGGATGCGATGTTTATGTGAAGAAACTTCAGCCGGATAAACTCGAATCCAAAGCAGAAAAATGCGTCTTCATAGGATACCCTAAGGAAACGATTGGGTATACCTTCTATCACAGATCCGAGGGCAAGGTTTTTGTTGCCAAGAATGGATCCTTTCTTCAAAAGGAGTTTCTCGCGAAATGTGTGACTAGTCAGAAGGTAGAACTCGAAGAGGTTATTGAATCTTCTCTTCATGAAATAGCGAGTAGCGCAACACCGGAAATTTTTTCGGAGTTGACTTCACCTGATGAAGAGAGAGCTGATACATTGCAAATGTATCTATAATTTTTGATGTTCCATGCTTGGTTTTATCCACTTTCTTGTGTTTTGTTCCAACTTTGGAGTACTTTTCATATGATTTCTTGGACTAACCTATTAACAAGAGCCACAATGCCAGCTGCCTGTTTTCTGCTGTTTTTGGTTCGAAGAAAGTCAGAAAATGAATATTCTCGGAATTGGACGGGACAAAAGGCAAAGTGCCTATTTTTCGGAAGTCATCAAGTGCCAGAATACGAGACGGAGAGGGGCCAGGGGGCCACCACACCACCTGGCCGCGCGGCCCAGCCTGGCCCGCGCCAGGGGGTGGTGAGGCCACCCCTGGCACCCCCTCGGCCTCCCCTTCCGACTATAAGATGCCCTCGGGACGTAAACCCTAAGTACCCGATCAAAAATCCACGAAAGAGTCTATAGCCGCCGTCATCTCCATCCCTAGATCAGGAGGGATCTGAAGCTCTTCCTGGCACCCTGCCGGAGAGGGGAATTCACCCTGGAGGCCTTCTTCATCACCATGCAAGCCTCCGGTGTAATGCGTGAGTAGTTCATATTTGGACTACGGATCCATGTAGTAGCTAGATGGCTGGTTCTCCTCCTTTGTGCTTTCATGTTTAGATCTTGTGAGCTCCGTTCATGAGCAAGATCATCTATTTGTAATTCTGCATGTTGTGTTTGCGTGGATCCGATGGATATTGAGATGCTATTTCAGATTGATTATTGATTCTATCATGTCTTTGTTGTTTGTGATCTTGCATGCTTTCCGTTGTTAGTAGCTATCTTGGCCAAGTAGATGCTAGCAACTCCAAGAGTTAGTATTTATGCTCGATAGTGGGTTCATGCCTCTGGTAATCTGGGAAAGTGACAGAAATCTCTAAGGTACTAGATGTGTTGTTGCTACTAGGGAGAAAACAACAATCCTTTGTTCATAGAACAATCATATTGTTTACTTTACACGCAGTTCGTAAAGCAATAATCTGTTGCTTGCAACTTAATACTGGAGGGGGTTCGAATGATAACCTGAAGGTGGATTATTAGTCATAGATGCAGTTGGATGGCGGTCTATGTATAATGTTGTAATGCCCAATCAAGTCTCAAAGGAGTCAAGATGATTAGTATATGCATGTATTGCTTTCTCGATGTTTGTCAATTGCCCCGCTGTAATTTGTTCACCCAGCATGTTATCTATCTTAAGGAGAGCCACCTCTAGTGAATTATGGATCCCGGTCCTTGTCTTTTACATTCAATCTACAATCTTTTACTATTTTGTGTTTACTTTCTACAAACTTTTACTTCTTTGCATTCGATACGTTTAATCCTTTGTTTTCCGCAAAATATGGTGAGATTGACAACCTCATCGCAAGTTGGGGACAAAGTTCTGTGGTTCTGTTGTGCAGGTCTCCATGTTGCTACTAGGATCGGTAGTGCGCCCTGCCAAAGCTCAGCTAGTAACACCTTTGGGGTGTTTCCTTGCTCCTACTGGTTCGATTAAACCTTGGTTTCATAACTGAGGGAAACTTGGTGCTGTGTTCATCATACCTTCCTCTTGGGGTTCCCAACGAGCTCTACATCAACCACGCACCAGCACTTTTCTGGGCGCCGTGAATTGAGCCATCAAGCATTTTTCTGGCGTCGTTGCCGGGGAGTCAAGGACATCTTCACAAGGGGAGTCCCTCATAACCAATCTCTTTACTTTGTTATTTTTGTTTTGCTTTGTTTCTTTTTTCTTTGTTTTCTTGTTTCTTTTTCAAAAACACAAAAACATTAGTTTTACAAGTTTGCTTTCTTATTTCAAAAACACAAAAAAATAGTTCCTATCTTAAGTTACCACTATGTCTAGCCTTGCTCCAACCACTATGTCACCCGAGGAAACGATTTTCACTTTTAAACAAGGAATTGAGGAAAGTTTTAAGGAAGCTTGGTCTAGAATCTCTGATCTACATAAAAAACTGAGCCTAAAATGACTCAAAGCTTGTTCCTTAGCAGTTTTTACCTTGGGATTGCTCTTTGCTATAGATATGCTTTAGATGCTATTGTGGGAGCAGATTTCCTCCAATGTAATGAGGATGATGCTATTAATGCTATAAAGAAATTGATCCTCACTTACAACTTGCCTAGCCAAACTGATGTTTCTTTTGCAAAAATATTTGCTAGAGAGAAAACTCTTGAGACTGGCACTGCTAGCTTAAAATATTGCTATAATACGCTTAGGGAGCATCACAATTATGTTCCAATAAATTCTGAACCATCAAAGTGGCTTCCTACAGTAAAAATTGAGATAAACACTGAAACTTTTCAAGCTCGCTGTGATATCATGTCTGAATTTTGCCTTATGCCCAAAGATATTTATGAATCTTTGAATACTTGGGGGCTTACTGAAGGAGGAAAAGAAATATCTCTTGCTAATAATGCTACCATATTACCTACTAGAATAGCTGAAGGAGTGTTTACAAAGATCCTTGGGAAAATGATTTCTACTGATTATCTTGTTATTGAATGTGCAGGAAAAGGACAAATTACACTTGGAAGGTCCCTATTAGAACTCCCTGGAGCAATAATAGATGTGGGAAACGGGACCATGCACCTTTCTTCTCCACCAAACAATCATATTTTCCCCAAGGTTAAGAATAAAACTAAGAGAGGTAAGGGCAAGAAATTTGGTTTTAATGCTTCTTCGAACACTTGATTCTTTCTTGCTTCTTATGCCTAACTTAAAGGCATTAAAGAAAAGTACTTATTGGGAGATAACCCAAAAGTTTTAGATGAGTCTTGGAAGTTATTACCTCTGTAATAAACTCTCCTTATCCTTTTTATTTGCTTTTTGTGCCAAGAGTAACCTCTAATGAGAGAGAAGTAATGTTTGGGAAAGTTGTTGTCCCGAAACAGATATCTGTGCTTTACCGTAAAAATTCGTGTAAAATCTCTGAAAGTCTTTTTGATGCGTGAATGTTTGTGCTTCTGCCCCAGGTTGTTATCTAACTTTAGTTAGTTCAACACTTTTTGATTTGAGCAACAGAAGGTCTTCGAAAAAATTCGTCTTTACCTACTGGTCTGTTTTGACAGATTTCTGCCATTTTATGCATTTGCTTCTTGTTGGTTCCTTTTTTAGTTCTTTTGGGGAATTGAGCTTTTTGAGGGAAGTTCTATAGTAGCTAGTGTTCTAATGGAAGTTTATTTGGTGTTAGACCAGAACCTTAAGACTTATTTATCTTGAGTGCACTAATGTTGCTAATAAAGATTGTGTGAAGTTTTGTATGAAGGAAAATTTGCAGGTGTATGGAAGGAATGAGTAATGAGATGAAGGATGGACTAAAGCTCAAGCTTGGGGATGCCACGCGTGTAACCCCAAGAAATATCCAAGAATTACAAGCATCAAAGCTTGGGGATGCCCAAGGCATCCGCTTCTTCATCAATAAAAATCCCAGGTTTCTTCCAAACGCTTCATTTTTATTGTTTCATGCACAGTTGTGTTGTTCTTGGAGCGTCTTCTTTTTCGTTTTCATTTTGGTTTTTAGTTTGCTTGGTTTGCTTAGTTTTCTGAATAAATTGGTTGGACCCCCTCTTTCATACATTGGTTTGCAAATAGTTTGGTTTGGTCTGGAAAAGAGTAGGAAAGTTCATGCTTATGTGGTAAAAAGAACTCGTTTTTGACTATGGCCTATGCTTTATCATGCCATGCTTGATATTGTTTTGGCTTTATGCTTAGTATTCTTTGTTGTAGCATGACTTGTTATAAACAATTGAGATTGCTTAATATTCCTTGGAATAATCATGCGTTGTTTTAGCATATTAAAGCATAGTATAGTGGTATTCTCCTTTGATGCTTTATTTGGGTTGACTTGGCGCATGCTCACACCATGTTATGACTATCTCAAGTCACCATAGCCTTTATGATCCTTTAGTTTTCAACTTGTAGTATCACTTTATGCTTTGATCAATGATGTTTTGTCGCTCTGCATGATTATGGCCATTATTGCTCTCTTAGTTTGTCGCTCCCAGTCTTTTGCTAGCCTCCACAACCAAGTATGAGTTCCACTCATGCATCCAACTTCCTAAACCAAGTTATTCCAAAGAGTCCACCATACCTACCTACTAGCTTATGCTATTCCAAGTATATTTATGCTTTTGTTTACCTTCCAAATTAAACTTGTTATAAGAAAACTAGTGATTAAAGCTCTCACGAACTTGATGGCACACTTTACTTTTTTGCATCTAATAAACTTGAACCATTGGGTCCTTCTTTGTTGCGTATATGCAAACTTCAGTGATCCATCTATTGATTGAAGCAAGCATCCCGGAGTTGGAATCTCTGCTTTGATGAGGTGATTAAAGAGTTTGTATTTGTCCAAACTTATGGAGAGGCTTGTATTTACAAGAAAGTGAGTGGGAGCAATGTGGAATTTCTGATATTATATATGGATGGCATATTATTAATTAGAAATGATATAGATCTTTTAAACAGTGTTAAAAGTTATCTAAACAACAAATTTTCGATGAAAGACCTTAGTGAAGCATCATATATATTAGGCATTAAAATCTATAGAGATAGATCAAGATGCCTAATTGGGCTATCGCAGAGTACATACCTTAATAAGGTATTAAAGAAGTTTAATATGGACGGAAGTAAGAAGGGGTTCTTACCTATGTTGCAAGGCAAGATATTGAGTAAGACTCAAAGTCCGGCTATGGCAGAAGAAAGAGAGATAATGGATAAGATCCTCTATGCCTCAGCCATAGGCTCTATAATGTACGCCATGCTATGTACAAGACCGGATGTGGCACATGCTATTAGTTTGACTAGTAGGTACCAATCTGATCTAGGTTCGGAACACTGGATAGCGGTCAAGAATATTCTTAAGTACTTAAGAAGAACTAAGGATATGTTTCTTGTATACGGAGGTGAAGAAGAGCTAGTCGCTAAGTGTTATGTCCATGCTAGCTTTGACACCGATCCGGATGACTCTAAGTCTCAATCCGGATATGTATTTCTCTTGAACGGAGCAACAGTTAGTTGGAGGAGTTCCAAACAACCTGTGGTGGTTGAATCAACGACGGAGGCGGAATATTTTGCTGCTTCAGAAGGGGAGTCCCTCGTAGCATTTTGGATGAAGGAGTTTATAACGGAACTAGGTGTGGTTCCTAGTGCATTGGATCCAATGGTGATCTATTGTGACAACAATGGAGCTATAGCCAACGCCAAGGAACCAAGGTCTCACAAGAATTCCAAGCATATTAAGCGTCGGTTTTACTCCATCCACGAGCATGTCAAGGATGGAGATATGTAATATCCCAAAACTTCAATCCAAGCTTATCAAGAGCTAAATCATCAAATTTGGGGTTAACAAAAACTTTTGCAAATTTAAAATGAAAGCATCCATTTATGTGTGCATTTAAAATAGGAGTTGTTTTGAATTGCCATGATTGTGTGATCCTTTGCTTCTAAAATGTTTCTTAGGTGATTTAAACATCATCTACATCATTCCCAAACTTTTCCTAAAGAAAATCCAATCAAAAAGAATTAAAAAGGAAGAATGGTCATTTTGGCCATTTTAATCCACTACACTACTTTGAGTGTTCCTAGCACTCATTTCTTAACAGAAACAATTCATGATCTTTGTACCCCTTTCTAGTACACATAATGAGGTACCAAGGCCCACTTTTTGATCTGCTAAAAACATTCTTTTACTTATTTAAATGGCATTTGAAAATTGAATCCAATGCATATGCATTGATCACCCCTATTCCAAAAACCACCTTTTTGAGCTCCACTTCCAAAACCCTTGCAACCAGAGACTACCTAGCACCAGTGGAGATCACTCAAAAAATTTGAACTCCAAATTTCAAAAGTTTTTCTCTTTCGGCCATTTCATCAAACACTTTGTGGGCAAGATCAAAGTGGCCTAACTATTACTATTTTGGGTTGATCTTGTCTAGCAAATTAATGTCCCTTTATCATCTTTGTCTCCCTCAAGCCCAACCAGACCCACACCCGCACATCCCCTACCTCCTAGCTGCACTGCATTGCCATGCCGAGCCACCTCTCGCCGGCCGACCATGCACTCGCACCAGCAGACCGCCCCTTGGCCACGGCCCGCGCCCACCGCTCTGCCACGACCTTGGGAACACCCCAAACACCCCCGTTTGCCGCCCAACGCACCACAGCCACCGCTCGCCGTGGACACCGCCGCCTCTGCCGCTCAGAGCGCCACCTCGCCCAGACCGCGTACCGCCGCCCCTACGGCCGCATTCACTTCCTAGAGCACCGCCAGGGAACCGTCTGTCGATCGCCACCCTCAGCCATGCCGCGCGTAGCCGTGTCGCCGGAGTCGCCCGCCCATACCCTTCGGTCTCACCGTCGGGCCTATAAAAGGAGGCCTCCCCAGCCTCTTCTCTCCACACCACTCCACTCCCCTCACCTCACTGAACCTCACCCACCTCTAGCCGGAGCAAGGGGAGCAGCAGCTCGCCGGAATTGGAGCCGGAGCAGCCGCCTCTAGAGGAGAAGGGCGCCTGCGATTTAGAGCACCCCAAGCTCCGCCGCAACCATGCCACGCCTCGCCATCGTCTTCCAGTTCGTTTGCCCGCCTCGCCGTCGTCGCTGGAGCCCTGGTACGTCTAAAGGACGTATCTGTGTTCCAGCAGATTCAGAGTTGAAGGAAGTTATCCTGAAGGAAGCTCATGATACTCTTTATTCTATCCACCCCGGAGGAACGAAGATGTATTAGGATTTGAAAGAGCAATTTTGGTGGCACAAGATGAAGAGAGAGATCGGAAGCTACATCGCCAAATGTGACATCTGTCAAAGAGTCAATGCAGAGCATCAGAGACCTGCAGGACTGTTGCAACCATTGCAAATTTCGGAATGGAAATGGGATTCCGTCGGAATGGAAATGGGATTCCGTTGGAATGGACTTTATCACCGGTTTACCTACTTCTAGTAGGAGAAATGACTCAATCTGGGTCATAGTTGATAGACTGTCCAAGGTAGCCCACTTTATACCTGTCAAGACCACTTACCAGAGTGCAAAGTTAGCAGAGTTGTACATTGTTAGGATTGTTAGTCTGTATGGAACCCCAAAACCATAGTATCAGATCGAGGAGCTCAGTTTTCCTCGAGATTTTGTCAGAAAGTCCAAAAAGATTAGGAATCAAGTTAAACTTCAGATCCATAATATGCCGATTTAGGACAACTTTGCACTAAATTAGTAACACGTTTTACGGATCGGATGGAGTATATTTTTTGAGCAGGGATTAACCAAGCACACTTTAATTTAGGGACCGACGTATACTGCAAGGGACCGGCCGGAGCATGCTGACCGTTCAGTAGTAGCCAAATTCAGATCATTTAGGAACGGAAAATAGAACACTTACATTGACATGAAGTCGCTATAACGCGCAAAAAAGAAAAAATGAAGTCGCTATAATATTGGTACAAGCGCACAACCACTCTTGTCAAATACGGAGTACTCAACCTTCGAATCAGCTCCCAGAATCTTATTGAAAATTGCAAGCCACCAGACGCTTTAACACGTAGGGTAGCGCTGATAAAAATGAATTAATAAAAGTGGTAGGGGCGCAGAATGGTCGTCGCATTGGCCGGATCGGAACGGATCAGACGAGGCGGCGGCAGATGGTGACCCCATCGGCGATGGCGAGCTGGCAGACCTCGATGCGAGGGTCGGGCGGTCGGCTGCGAGCCAGGCGTTGAGGTCCCTGATTGCTGCGGAGAACCTTGTGTCGAGGTCGGACATGGGCGTGCCGGGCGGCATGGCGACGGTGCCGCCCCAGAGGCCAGAGCGTGTTGTCGTAGAGACGTAGATGATGGTGCCGCCGACGCGCACCAGGCGGAGCAGCTGCTCGTGGTACTTACGTAGTTGGGCACGTAAAGCTAACACTCCAAACAGGTCTCACCCTGAGATAACCACCACGATTAAATCTACATCACATATCCATACATGTAAACCTAACCCCAAAATTGCCCATCCATCGCTCACCTACACACTCATTTCAATCACCTAGAAACACAACCTGAACTGAATCCTCTCTAGCTGTTTTCACCTGGCTTATCATTTGCATTGAAAACACTCCTTACGCCCGCCAAGTGGTGTTGCGAGAACAACGAAGGAATCTCCCTAAAAAATATTCCCAATCAAGTAAATCGGTGCAGTTACAGAATTGAACCCCCTCTAGCTAGAACCAAAACACATACACCCCCACCCCGATGACGAGAACTACCATGCAGGGACGCGCGTTGAGCGAGCCCAACAAAAATCGACCAACTACTACAAGCAATAAGGCCACAAAATCATGGAGACACGAACTCAAGCCCAGATCCCGGCCACCCTTGAAGAGCTACCCCTCGTCGCAGGCTACAAAATCACTACCGTCGGGCCCTAGATACAACAGAGCACCAAAACCGGGAGGGGAGGGGGCAGTGGGGAAACACACCAAAGAGCTACCCCCTTCGTCGCAGGCCACAAAATCGCCATTGTCGCCGCCGGATACAACAACACCAACGGCGTGGGAAGGAGAGGGCGACAACGGGGAAAACACACCGAAGATAACGAAAACAACTGTCGATTCGTCGGTCGGTGAGGGTAGGAGGGAGGATAGACTCACTCACCACAGCGGGGGGATGCGTCGGAACCGTCGGTCGGCGGCGAGGAAGACGTCCTCTGCTAAGAAAGCGTCTAAATAGGAGAGGAAAGCTTGCGAACGCTTGGAGAAAAAAGTCTGAAAATATTTCAGATGACACGTCCCCCAAATTCAAAAACGCCAATCGCCACACGGTAGCGCGTCCAGCTGGCGCCTCTTCTTAGATTTTTCCATGTTTGTTTCCGCATGTCACCTAGCTGATGCTGACCGTTCAGCTACGTCGCTCAATACTAGTATAGCCAAATTCAGATCATCTAGGAAAGGAGAGTAGAACACTTCAATCAAGTGAATGGACATAAAATCGCTATAATGACATTAATATTGGTACAAGTGCACATACAGCCACTCTTCTCAAAGATTCAATCTTCCACTCAGCTCCCAAAATCTTATTGAAAATTGTAAACCACCAGACGCTTAACACGTACGGCAGCGCTGATAATAAAAATCAATTAATAAAAGTGGGCACAGGCGCAGAATGGCCACCACAACCGATCGGATACGGATCAGACGAGGCGACGGCAGATGGTGACCCCATCGGCGATGGCTAGCTGGCAGACCTCGATGCGCGGGTCGGCAGCGAGCTTGGCGTTGAGATCCCTGATTGCTGCGGAGAACCTGGTGTCGAGGTCGGACATGGGTGTGCCGGGCGGCATGGCGACGGTGCCGCCCCAGAGCGTGTTGTCGTAGATGATGGTGCCGCCGACGCGCACGAGGCGGAGCAGCTGCTCGTGGTACTTGAGGTAGTTGGGCTTGTCGGCGTCGACGAAGGCGAAGTCGTAGGGCTCGGCGCCGGCGTCCTGCTCGGCGAGGAGCTCCTCGAGGCGGTCCAGGCCGAGGCCCTCGCGGAAGTCCACCTTGTGCGCGACGCCGGCCTTCTCGATGAAGGGGCGGCCGATCTCGTAGCACTCCCTGTCGGGGTCGATGGCCACCACCTTGCCGTCGGCGGGGAGGGCCAGGGCGGTGGCGAGCAGCGAGTAGCCGGTGAAGACGCCCACCTCGATGGTCCTCTTGGCGCCCGCCATCTTGAGCAGCATCCCCAGCAGCTGCGCCTCGTCCGCCGACGACTGCATGTAACCCCTGCATCCAAATCAAGAACCAAACCCGATCAGATCGAGCTACCTGTACACCGCGGTCTCGTTTCGAGGCGCGTTCGTGCATGGTAGAGAAGAGGAGGGATCCGTGAGTGATGTACCAGGGGTGCTTGTCGGTGACGAGGCGGAGGTCGCGCATGCACTCGGGCTCGCGGGGGAACACGGTGGTGTCGAGGATGTAGGTGTACAGGGCGTCGCTTTTGAGCAGCGTCTTGTTGCTGCTGTCGATGGAGCTGTGGACGTTGGGCACGGTGTTGCCGCTGGGCGCCATGGCTCTCCTCTCCGAGCTGCTAGCTTCTTGGGTTGGTGGTCTGTGCTGTGCGGGGTACTATACGTCGGAGCGAGTGTCTGACCAACCAGAGCTTCGTCGTGCCATATTTATCAAGTGGCGGAGATGCGGGGGTTGGTGTGTGTCGCTGGACTACTCGCCTTCCAGCTAACTTAGGTGATGTTCGCCTTTCCCACCAGCTACCCACGTTAATCATTCGACCACTACTTAATTTTAGTAACTTTCCCCTTCCCTCAATAATTTCTTCCTATTGGTACTACTCTTTGCGTGCTTACCGCACCGTCGGTCGTGCGAGCTAGTGGCTAGTGCCATGAGGTGGACATCCATGATCACCACCCGACCGTTTCCTACCGCCACCACACCACCTGCTCTCCACCTTCTCCGCTGTCCGCTCCGGTGGAACTGTTTTTGACCAGCGAAATTTCGCAAAGCGAACACGAAGCTTCTGTTAGGAATAAGCAACTTGTGCAACTTGTATTATCTGGGAGCCAAAGGCCATAATATATAGTACATCTGATTTGAGGTACAAGAAGATAAATCTAGACAAATACGGACTCCTAGACCAATACTAATACGGACTCCTAGACCAATACTAATACACCTTAACACCCCCCCTCAAATGCAAAGCGTATGCAATAGCATTGCATTTGAAGAAGTGAAAACAAAACAAAACAAAAAATGATAATCCAAATTCCGCGTCTTCAAAGTGTCGCCATAGCATGAATAGTCTTCAAAACCTATAGAGTCAAGCCACAGTCGATCGAAGAAGAGATCGACACAGACCAAGAGGCGGTCAGAAGAATAGCACCGAAGAGTGAGGAAGAGAGAGCGGCGGCGGCCGGAGAGAAGAACTAGAGGAACTAGACGGAGGAGAGGATGGCGCCAAAAACAAAGGAGACGCATCAGAAGGAGAAGGTGGAGGAGTAGAGATAGCGAGAGATGTATCAGGAAAAAGAGAAAGAGGAAGTAGAGAGGGTGCCTCGACTGGAAACAGGAAGAGATGTACCATCAGCCGTGATAACACGGACAAGAGAAATAAGAGAGCGAAGAGCAGAAAGAATAGAAGACGCAGAAGTCGAAGTAGAGCGGCGTGCCAATAAAGACAAAGTCGGCGAAAGGCGGTCATAACCGCATGAAGAAGCCGCGAGAGTCGAAGTAGAGAGGCGTGCCAACAAAGACAAAGTGGACGAAAGGCGGTCATAGCCGCGTGAAGAAACCGCGAGTGTCAACGTAGAGCGGTGCGCCGACAAAGACAAAGTCGGCAAAAGGCGGTCATAACCGCGTGAAGAAAGCCACGAGAGTCGACATAGAGCGACGAAGTAAGGAAGGAAGGCTCGGAGAATTTAACGGAAGAAACACCGGCATGAATTACCGGAAAGGAGCCAGCGACCGGAAGTTGCTAACGGCGGAGGCGGAGGCGGCGGCCGGGCGCGGCGGCGGGGTGCCGGGGCGAGCGGCGGCGGCGGCTACGAGGGAGACAAAAAAAGGCCTTACGGCTACTAGCTACGAGATGCGATGCCCCCGACGTAGATCATGGAGATCGACCTCGCCGGGGGCGGCGCGGCGGAGGCGGTGGCTAAAACGTAGGCCAAGGAGCGACACGCTCTGATACCATGTTAGGAATAAGCAACTTGTGCAACTTGTATTATCTGGGGGCCAAAGGCCACAATATATAGTACATCTGATTTGAGGTACAAGAAGATAAATCTAGACAAATACGGACTCCTAGACCAATACTAATACGGACTCCTAGACCAATACTAATACACCTTAACAGCTTCAGCGACTGAACCTTAGTAACACCATTTCTTCTATCTTTCTCATCTCAAGCGAACACGAAGCTTCAGCGACAGAACCTTAGTAACACCATTTCCAGTTCTCCCTCCGCCCACCGCGACCTCGCTGTCAGTGCCGGCGCGACTATCGATCCCTCATGGTTGGTGAAAATACTGTAATCTAAACGAGCTACTGGCACAGTACATTCGGCATGTGCTGCTTGCCTGCTACGGGCGAATATTAATTGTCAGTTGCGTCGTGAGTACTCGATCCATAATACTAATGCCTACGTCCATAAAATAAGCAGGAGTATCCTTGTTTTGTTTAGATGTATTTTAGTGTATAGGACATGCGAATTTAATTAAAGTCAAATCACGTATTTTGGACGGAGGGAGTATAAAATTTATCAAATATACTCCCTCGTTCACAAATTAGGATGCATATTAGATTTGGTCAAAGTGAATCTTTAAAAGTTTGACCAAAGCAGGGATGTGGAGCGATGGGTGTGTCAATCATAATTGTAATAATTGAGTAAACCTTTTTGTTTCCTATTCGGCAACTGATCGGATGGTGTATTATAACACGTTTCAGTTCCTCTCCTCTATAATTAACCACTGATGGGGTGTTTCCATCGCTATAGACACGTAACCGAGCCCCTCAACAAGGGCATCGCCTTCTCTCACATCAACATGGTATCAGAGCTTGCCGACAACAGACATGAAGGAGGGGAGAGTGGAGGGAAGTGAGGAGCGTAGTTGTGTGTATATATGTGGGAGGGGAGTGGTCGTGGCATCAGGTTGAAGACGAGGCCGCCCTAACTTTGCAGGCCACTGTCCCAACCATGCTTCTTCCTATTCCTACAATCTTATCCACTGAGCAAGATGTACCCATTGGACAATACCCATTGCTTTTGGGTATTGGCAATAAACGCTCCATGGGTATGGATAATTTTGGGCATGAACATGGGTACCCATGTCCTCCCGATAGGTTTATTAGTTAGCACTCTATATTAGCTACGACAACAACGACAAGGACTAGTATTGCAAGAGAACATCAACACTATGTGTCGAGGAATGCCATCCACCTCCGAAGAGCACTGCATGGGCCAACGTGCACTCTGCCCTAAAGAGCATAACCAGTATTGAGAAAGGTCTCATCTTGGAAACACACACAACGGTCCACATCGTAGTATAGCGGAAGCTTATGACCTATATTAAGTTTCATGCACCAACTAGTAGAACCAAATTAAAGTACGAACTTGTGGAAAGAAGGTGGCACAATCCACATATATACTTCAACACCCCCTCCAACATGCGACTTGACGAAACCTACACGTAGACACAAAGAGATAAAGAGCAATTTCATTTTATATTGCATAAGTCAAGACTTGAATCCAAGAACTTTACTCTGATATCATATAAAGTTTCATGCACCAACCGAATGGACAAGGTGGGAAACCCGCATATAACTTAACACCCTGAACGTCGGAAAACATATGCATCACAGGGTCTCAATAAACTGTTAGAGATTTGGTTTGTTCCTTGGAAGGATCAAAGTGTTCCGGGGTTTACAAAACCTCTCCGCTCACGTTCATTTGAGGAATTGAAACATAATCACAACTTAATCAGGTTGTGACTAGCTAAGAGGGGGCATAGTGTTGAAAATATAAGCAATAATCCATATGATTTAATTCGAATAATAAACTGACAAAACATGATCATACAGACAGTACCAAAACTAATCATGTAGATCAACAAAGTAGATAAACAAATTACATCTAAATAAGATAAACCTATCACATCTACACCGAACGCTAGAATAAGGAACTCTAGCAGAATCTGAAATAAGAAGTTCACTATTACGTACGGTAGAGCAGCGGCAGCAGTAGCCGCGGCGGTAGCAGCAGCCGCGACGGTAGCAGCAGCAGTAGCTGCAGCGGTGGTAGCAGCATTGTCAGCCATATCGTCGATGTAGAGGCTGCTGATGTCCGGGAAGAAGTTCTCGCCGGGGAAGGAGTCATCCGTGATGGCGTCAGTAGTCACACGGAAGCGCTCCCCAAAAACCTGGTCACCCCTCACCCGTACAGGTTCACAAGAAGGCGGGGTTCCGGAGGCCTACTGTCCCGATCTGCGGTGCACGCCGCAAGCCAGGATGAGGAAGACGAATGAGGCGGCGCAATAGACTGGAAGGAGACGCGTGTGGTAAGTGATGCCGATTAGGTTTAGCGCGGGCGTTTATATAGAGCAAGTCAGGGAGACCGTGAGACTCACTCCACGTTCGAGTCGGTAACAGCCCACGTCCCATAAAGATTGGAAACAGCTGACTCATTAACGCGTCCGTTAATAACTCATAATTAATCTATGATTAATTTTCCCGACTAGCAAAAATAAAGCTCGGCTCGGCGAGATTCCCGCAACCCGCAACCCGCAGTCGCGCGCACGCATCGTGACGAGACGTGGCGTGGCGAGGCGGGCGGCGTCGGAGGAGGAGTGCGCGAGAGCTGCTCTTCTTCTCACACCTTAGTGAGTGGTGGAACAACCTAGTATATAAGGAGGTGTAACTCTCACTCAACTAGCAATGTGGGACTAAACTTTGACACCACTTGCACAGCCATATGCTGCCATGCACAAATGGACCAAAGAGAATTTCAGAATTTGTGTTATGGGCCAATAGCCCAAAACTCACCAAATTCTAACAATCCCCCACAAAGTCTCATTGGCACATCACCTCATTTCCATTTTATAATATTGTTTTATATACCGGTGTGTAGTGGAGACTGTTAAGTTGAACTTCCACGTTAAACTTCATGCTACACTAGCTAGCAACTTGAATAGTGGACTATACCTTGAGCTACAAGTTTTTTTCTACACACTAGTTTCACACAAAATCTAGACCAACACAGGGCTGCCACAGGGCTTCCCCGCGGTTTGGAGCTTATTCGTCATACTCCAGGGCCTTTCATGAGTTTATTAGAGAGCACCCAACTCTCACGGACTGCGACGTTTAACAGTCAGACTCATATAGGTATATCCTCAATAGATGTTCTGCAGGACAACATCTCTGCTTAGAAAAGTCACTTGGAATATATTAAGATAAATATCAACCTGCCATGCAGAATAAGAGAACATTTCATCTTTATGGAGATGTAAATATAATATGGGCATACTCTCCTCTCAGCTGATCAACAGCTTGTCTCCCAGCTCTAATTCACGGGATCTCCGATCACATAGAGTGAGTTGCCACTGCGAACAACTCATTGTGTGGGTCTCAAACCCATCTCCCTCGATGCATTATCTATCACATTACGTGAGAGGCCCTTTATGAAGGTATCTACC
The DNA here is from genome assembly GCA_910589775.1 of Avena eriantha. NCBI lineage: Eukaryota > Viridiplantae > Streptophyta > Magnoliopsida > Poales > Poaceae > Avena > Avena eriantha. The sequence continues at coordinate 154,458,541 of OU342744.1, forward strand.
AATTTCTTAGATGTTTGGATATAATCCAACGCAATAACTCTGGAGTTTCTCAGTTTCCTGATAGATTTCAATCTCCTCTTCACATGCCTTGATGACTTTCATGTTATCATTAGAACTGTTTACCTTGATGATCACAGTTTGATTATCACAGTTCATCGGGATGGCGGGTATTGGTTTTTCAACCATAGGTAAGTCTATCAAAAGCTCACGAAGCCACTCTGCTTCAACAATGGCTATGTCTAATGCTGTGAGTTCTGCTTCTATAGTTGACCTCGTTGAGATGGTCTGCTTGCAAGACTTTCAGGAAACAGCGCCACCACCAAGTGTAAACAAATAACCACTTGTGGCCTTAATCTCATCAGCATCAGATATCCAGTTTGAATCACTATAACCCTCAAGTACTCGAGGATACCTAGTATAGTGAATACCATAACTCGTAGTGCCTTTCAAGTAGCGCAAAACTCTCTCAAGAGCATGACAACGATCATCTCCAGGATTTGACACAAATCGACTCAGTTTTCTTACAGCAAAGGAGATGTTAGGTCTCGTAGTGCTGGCTAAATACATGAGCAAGCCAATGATTTGAGAATATCTCAATTGAACTTTAGCATTCTTTCGATTCTTTCAAAGTAGCACACTCGGATCATAAGGCGTTGGAGAAGACTTGCAGTCGCTATACCCAAAGCGACTCAATATCTTTTCCACATAGTGGGACTGAAGCAGTGTAATCCCACCATTGTCATCCTTTAGTAGCTTGATGTTTAAGATTACATCAGCCACTCCCAAGTCCTTCATCTCAAAGCAGCGAGATATGAACTCTTTGACCTCCTCAATAACAGTGAGGTTGGTCCCGAATATCAATATGGCATCGACATAGAGACACATAATAACTCCCTCGCCCCCACCATGGAGATAGTACACACACTTATCAACTTCGTTTACAAAAAAGCCTTCAGCGGTTAAAGTTCTTTCAAACTTCTCATGCCACTGCTTAGGAGCTTGCTTAAGACCATATAAAGACTTCACTAACTTACACACCTTTCCTTCTTGACCATCTACTACAAATCCATTAGGCAGCTCCATATAAATTTCCTCATCTAGCTCTCCATTTAGAAAATCTGTCTTAACGTCCATTTGATGAACGAGAAGACCATGTGAGGCAGCCAAGGATAGTAGTACTCGAATAGTGGTCAATCTGGCTACAGGTGAGTAGGTATCGATTAAGTCTTCACCTTGGCCACAAGACGTGCCTTGTACTTTTTAATAGTACCATCAGGTCTAAGATTTTTCTTGAACACCCACTTACATCCTACAGGTTTGCACCCATAAGGACGATCAGTGACCTCCCAAGTTCCATTAGCTAAGATTGAATCCATCTCACTACAGACAACTTCTTTCCAGTAGTCAGCATCTTGAGATGCATAGGCTTCTGAAATAGAGGTGGGAGTATTATCCAGAAGGTACACAATGAAATCATCACCAAATGACTTTGCAGTCCTTTGTCTCTTGCTCCTTTTAGGAGCTTCATTGTCGTCCTCCACATGATCATCATAGTGTTCTATCGGCATAGTGGGTTCAGGAATTATAACAAATTCCTGACTAGATGACCTAGTCATCTCCTGATTTGATGAGCTAGACATACCTTTCATGGGAAAGATGTCCTCAAATAAAGTTGCATCATTCGACTCCATAATCGTACCAACATGCATGTCGGATACCTCAGATTTTACAATCAAAAATCTATAGCCAATGCTATGAAAAGCATATCCCAGAAAAACACAATCCACGGTTTTTGGTCCAAGCTTTCGCTTCTTAGATATTGGAATATTGACTTTTGCTAAACATCCCCAAGTTCATAAGTAAGAGAGTTTAAGCCTTTTCTTCTCCCATTCCTCAAATGGAGTCATGGTTTTATCATTTACGAGAACACGGGTTAGGACATGACAGTAGGGGTTCCGCGCATAAAAACAATAAATTTTACTCTACGCACCTGAACCCCTGAAGCTGCCAAGACCTATCTATTAGTAATACAGTAACGGGAGGGGCTTTTTGCGAACTTACCCTCGAAGACCGAAAAGCCTTGTCAACGCTCAGGAGAGCATGGTTGATGTAGACGAGCCGAAGCAGACCTCAAGGTCGTGATGAAGTCCTTGCGCTCCTTCTGGCTCCAACGACTTGAGTGCCTCAAGTGTGACACCTCGTGGGAGTTTCACACGTCCGGTGCCTGACGATGACTCCTGCTTCCCTGATCCAGCAGCAGTTGCGGAAGTAGAGCTCCCGGATCCGAATCCCGCAGCGTGACGGCGCTCCGCGGTGAAGATGTCTCTCGCTCGCGCAGTCCAAACTTGGAACCACGGTCACGAGAGAGAGGGGGGGGGGGAGAGAGAAAATATCAATTGGAGGTCCTCCCAAAAGTGGGGAGACCTTTATTGATTATTGGGTGTATTTTCTAGGCCAAATACCACACCTTATATAGGGGGAGGGGAGGTAATACCTCCCCTCAAGTCCCGGGGTGGGACTAAAGGAGAGGAGGGGGTGGGGAGGCCGTCGGCCACCCCTACTAGGCCTCGCGGGGGGGGGGGGGGGGCTAGGCCCAGCCGGCCAACCCCCTTGCCCCTTCTCCCTCTCTCCTTTCCCTAATGGGCCCTCTCCCTCCGGAAATTGGCCCATTAAGCCTTTTGACCTTTTAATTTATTTTCTCTTTATTAAATAATTATGAATAAATGATTAAATCAATATTTAACATTCATTCACACATTATCTAATCTCCGTGGCCATGGAACACCTTCCACCTCCACTCCGGACTAACCGAAACCCTTCCGGTTTTCTCCCTTCTTTTCTTTGGTGATTCTACCGATCCTATAAACACTCTCTAAGCGTCATCAAGCCCTTAAGCGTGATACCCTACGGTTCGGGAACACTCTAGACATGGTCGGGACACTCCCGCACCAATGATCAACAGAGGGACCTGGATGGCCATGTGACCCCTGTGCGCTCCACGAAGATCTTTCGTCGTTTGAACCGGGACAGTCGTGTCTTATTCCCTTTGTCATTCGATACTTGCATTGCCCGAGATCTGATCATTGACATCACCATGTCGAGTTCAATCTCGTTACTGAACAATGCTACTTAACTCATCCCGACAAGTGATATCCCCGTGATCCAATCACACGCTGCGCAGCTATTGGATATAACTTCTCCGAGTGGGCCCTTGAGTATCTTCCCATCACATGGACGGACAAATCCCGCTCTCGACATATATTGCCTCTACGGTTTCCTCCGAATACCTGAACACACCTTTATAACCACCGTTTTACTAGATGGCGTTTGATGATATCTAAGCACCCTCGGGAGACAGTGATTGATATAGCCTCACGGTCTAAGGAATAGTCTACGATGATCCATTTCTAATCATCGTAACTTGAACTTCGTGACATGATCGGGTCACGATGTTTAGGTTGGGTATTGGTTCATCATCTCATTCTCCGAATGAGATGACCTCATTTGCAACTGGCATAAATGCCACATGATCAGGAAACATGATCATCTGTTGACCAATGAACCAGTGACTAGAGTTTCACTGGGAACCCCTGGTTGTTTGTATATCACACGTGTATTGATGTTTCCACTCAATACAGTTATAACATGATATAAAACTTAATCATAAACTATATGAAATATGATAATAGTCCTTACTACTATTTGTCTTTAGGGCATATTTCCAACAGTCTCCCACTTGCACTAGAGTACAAATACGCTAGCTGCATTTGTTCTCAATCATTGGCACCATATACCCGGTACCCTGAACATGCTTGCTCGTGGAAGAGGTTGAGTCTTGGGTCTGTACTTTACAGTCCCAAATCCTTTGTAACTTACTAATGTCACCTTGATTGACATCAATACTTTATCATCACATGATAACATCTGTGTGTATGCATCATCGCCATGGCAGCAGAAGGAGGCCTGATTCCAGGAGCCTACAGTGATGTTAGATCAACCTCGAGGGCTTTCTCATGGGCACTGTGCCTTCGGACACATCATTCTACGTTAAAAGCGAATTAGCCCCGCCATAACATCATACAACACTTTAGATGGTACCCTTATCTATTATTACAAATGTATTCATCGAAACACTAGTGCACTCTGTGCAACTTTCGATGTTTTGTTCACCTTGCTTCCTATTTGACTTTAATTGGTATCTACAGGAGTTTCCAAGATATTCCCTTATAGCATAACCCTTTATGTTTTAAGATATGTTATCCTTTATGGATTTGGAAAATATATCCACAATTCTCTACTAGATACTGCGGGCAAACTTAGCTCAACGTTCCGTGATTCGAACTTAATCACTTTCAAACGTTCTTACTTTGGATCACATATTATGCTAAGTTATCATCAAGGTTTACTAAGATAGAACCTATGTCTCAACATAGTGGATGACGATCATCCTTTTCTTTCTTTCAACCATTGATGTAATACTATTCCTAATTTGAGTTATTAAGGACCAGTTCCTTAATTAAGTTCTATTCTGAAACACTTTTCAGAATCCCTTAAGGAATATTACATAATATCATAATACACCTATTATCAACTTCTACATCTTATAAATCATCATTTATAAGTATCTGCACTTTCATCCTTAACTTACTTTAAGAATTACTCCTATAAGCTCCCACTCAAACAATGTTGCTAACATATTTGGGTATGAGTCGGTACTCTTACTCAAAATATGTTCCTACATATTTGAATTTGAGTTTTATGTTGCTCCCACTTAAAAATATGTCAATCACATACTGTTTCAGGAAGACTTTCATAGCTCCCACTCAATTTTATGCAAATTGCATATCTCCTTTACTATTTTGAATAACTTCAAAATCCTTTGATCAAATATCAAACTTGGAGATTTACTATGAGATACTAGTACTTTACTAGTTTTAAATCCACTAGACATTTTAGCACACATGAATCAAATTCATTTTGAATTCATCCTATTCTTGATAAATTGTGCTTTTGTCATTTACCCCTTTTCCTACTATGGCTTTGTAGTCATTTGGGAAAATTCCAAGCAACTCCTTTACTTGTGAGATTCAGCAACGAATTGCTTTCTAATCTCAAGGGAATTTTGATTCTAGGATTTCTTATAATTCTAGTTTACCATCATTTCCTTTGTAGTCCATAGGTATGTCATATTCCAAAAATCATGACAAGTGATTCACAAATGTCTCCATACAAGATATGGATTTACATTTTGAATCCTACTTCATATAGTGAATAACAATAGTGGAGGGAAAAACACAATGATCAAAATCATTGATTCTTTCCTTCTATGAAGAGAATCATTCAGAAACATTGTCCGTTGCGCTTCTCAACACTCTGATACAGGGTTTTGAATCCTCATCGTGTTTTACACTAATTTCCATTTGCTCCATAATTGAGAAACATCACTAGGAGTGAGCTTTCTCAAGAATGCACCGAAATCCAAGCAATACAAGTTTTGCTTTCCTTTTGGTTTAGCTATGGATTTCGTATTCAAAGTTTCCAATGAATACCCTACAAGGACTTATTCGCTATTGTTTTGGTTATATCGAATAACCCCAAAACTTTCACGAATTCAAATGGTTCACTAATTCTAATTGAGTGCTAACTATTTCTAACTAATGGTCTCTACATATACTCTACAACGATTTGTTTGGTGCCTTCTATTCAACCCCTTTGATATCTTATATCATATTGTGATGCTTTGTATTTTGACGTTTCAAAACACTTTGCATTCCACAATTACTTTTATGCCGTTCTTATAAAATCGAACTTCATTGCTATTGATCAAATCATAGCAATTGGATTCTCTTTTATATTTATACCCCTTTTTGTTGATGAAACACTTTGATCAAATCAAATAGTTTCACATTCATGTTTCCTTTGGTAAACTTACTTTACACATTTAAACAACCATTTAATGATAATTACCATTTTCCGTTAAAACACAATACATCGAATATGTATTTACTTTTAACAATTGTTTAAACACTTTGTATTCAAGTAATACACGGTGTTCAAGTTATTTCGCCGAACTTAGGCATGATTTATATGTGAGAAGAAATCGAATGACTTTCACATATTATCACATAACTTTGAATTTAAACAATGGTTTCATTCATTAATGAAATATCATTAAGTTGGGTATTTTAAACAAGGCATTTTAATGTTTTACAAATGTTCATACATTATCAATTAGTTTCAAACAATAAGGATAATTCACATATAATCAAACAAGATATGAACACGAATAGAAATCATTCATAAAAGAAGAACAAATGTTTGTTACAAACTTATATGAATAACCGTCTCACGAAGTGTGAGACGCACTAAAGAAGTTCACAATCTCTTGATTACAAAAAATCATCCTAAACACAAACTAAATGATAAATGTCGAGGGAGTGTGTCGTCGGTTGTCATCATCATGCTCGCCATCAACACGCAGCGTCACCTCCTCTCCAGCACCTCTATGCAGAAGGACCTGTTTTCAGTAAAATAGAACAAGTATCAGATACACTTAACACTGCAATGTGTTTGCAAGATTATAACATTTATAAAACTGTATATCATATATATACCTTGGTCATCTTTGACCTCTCCGGCGATTGGTTCAACCTTTACGTTCTGAAAACGTAATATGAACTCTTGGAAATCCAATGCTTCCGTATCACCACTCATGATGCTACTCTGGACATGTCCTTTATAGCTGGGAGGCAATGACCGAAGCAGTACGTCTATCGCAAATGGATCAACCATCCAGTAATCCACGAAGTGAACCAGTCTTGTGTGTGCATCAAGCATGCGCTCCAAGTGACTCTTCAGACACATATGCTCCTCCATCTGTATGGAAAGGAACTCTCCAAGCAACTCATGCTTCCACATGCGCACATGGCCTATGAACTATGCTCTCAGCTGATCCACCATCGAATATGGGTCAAGATCACCCATGAGCGGATGCAGTTCATTCACCATCCCGTAACGCATTATTATCTGAATGTAGGTGGACATCTCTTGGCGATAGTAGCGGTCTGCCAGCTCTTGTGGGGTCTCATAGTATTCTGGCCCAGTCAAATCCATCGTGCGGCGTATGTAGTCTACCACATGATTCCTAGTAAGGAGATCATCTAGGCGCACAAACCAACTAGGGAAGTTGGATCCATCAAGTCTAAGTTTTTGACCCTTTACCCAATCCTCAATCTCAAAGTAAGCTTCACGGTGAGCCATCTACATTTATAATTGCAAAAGGAATTTATACTAAGTTTATAATTAAATGAGTTAATAATAACTCTACTCAGAAACACCTATCCCCAAAGAGGGTTCCTAGTGATAACACGACCCCTATCAGCTACATCTCCCCCGATCATCACGGCCATCAATGTGGGTGCAAGGGTGGACGCTAAACGTCGGTCACATCATACATGCGACTCGTGCTCAATCTTTCGACCATCCGCGTTTCGAGGCCACGCTTATCTAGCATGCTAGGCTCGCCAACTCAACCTTAGTGTATTCGTTGTGCAACATGGCTTGCACCCACTGTATGCGAACGTAGATATGTCTGACACCCGATCATCACGGCCTGCCTCATACGGAAGAACTTTCTTGGTGGTGCACACTAAGGGGAAAACAATCGTTGGTTATTTTAATAGGGATCATCTTATTAGGCTACCGTCGAGTATCTAATACTAGAACACAATAAGACATACAAACAATAACATTGAATGTAAATGCTATGTGATATGTTCCTTCATGTCGTGATCTCCATCCGTCGTCACCGGGTTCCGGCGCCGTAGACACTAGGGTACCAGTGTCATTCCGGTGTGGTAGTTCGTCACCTTCGTGACTATCTACTACTATGCAAAAAAAGGTAATTACTTTACCTTTGCCACAACCATATCACAAAGCAATGCCCCCTGGAAAACAAAGTTAGACGCCTCTATTTTATCTTTGCATGTTTTACGTGGCTGAATGGGCTTTCGTACAAGTACCGTACTTACCTACGAACTTTTAGCACAACGCTGATCAAGTAGTTGTCTCTACTACACCCCTTTCGGGGCCCTCCGTTGCAAATGGTATACCAACTAATGCGAGAGAGACAGACACCCCCTAAGCCACTTTATACGGTACAAGCCGTATGTCAAGCGTGGACCAGTCTCGCAAATGAACGTGTAAAGTTGGTTGGGGGCCACTTCATCAAGCATTACTGCGGTATACATAAGTACACATGGGAGGGTAACAACTAAAAGATCAACGCCCACACGCTACATCTCGTCTGTTCTACCCGTACTAGCATTACTACGCATAGATCTTGCTCTGATACCACTGTAGGGGTTCCGCGCATAAAAACAATAAATTTTACTCTACGCCCCTGAACCCCTAAAGCTGCCAAGACCTATCTATTAGTAATACAGTAACGAGAGGGGCTTTTTGCGAACTTACCCTCGAAGACCGAAAAGCCTTGTCAACGCTCAAGAGAACGTGGTTGATGTAGACGAGCCGAAGCCGACCTCAAGGTCGTGATGAAGTCCTTGTGCTCCTTCTGGCTCCAACAACTTGAGTGCCTCAAGTGTGACACCTCATGGGAGTTACACGCGTCCGGTGCCTGACGATGACTCCCGCTTCCCTGATCCAGCAGCAATTGCGGAAGTAGAGCTCCCGGATCGAATCCCGCAGCGCGACGGCGCTCCGCAGTGAAGATGTCTCTCGCTCGCGTAGTCCAGACTTGGGACCACGGTCACGAGAGAGAGAGGGGGAGAGAGAAAATATCAATTGGAGGTCCTCCCAAAAGAGGGGAGACCTTTATTGATTATTGGGTATATTTTCTAGGCCAAATACCCCACCTTATATAGGGGGAGGGGAGGTACTACCTCCCCTCAAGTCTCGGGGTGGGACAAAAGGAGAGGAGGGGGTGGGGAGGCCGCCGGCCACCCCTAGTGGGTCCCGCGAGGGGGGGGGGGGCTAGGCCTAGACGGCCAGCCCCTTCTCCCTCTCCCCTTTCTCTAATGGGCCCTCTCCCTCCGGAAATTGGCCCATTAAGCCTTTTGACCTTTTAATTTATTTTCTCTTTATTAAATAATTATGAATAAATGATTAAATCAATATTTAACATTCATTCAAACATTATCTAATCTCCGTGGCCATGGAACACCTTCCACCTCCACTCCGAACATCCTTCGGACTTACCGAAACCCTTCCGGTTTTCTCCCTTCTTTTCTTCGGTGATTCTACCGATCCTATAAACAATCTCTAAGCATCATCAAGCCCTTAAGCGTGATACCCTACGGTTCGGGAACACTCCAGGCATGGTCGGGACACTACCGCACCAATGATCAACAGAGGGACCTGGATGGCCATGTGACCCCTGTGCGCTCCACGAAGATCTTTCGTCGTTTGAACCGGGACAGTCGTGTCTTATTCCCTTTGTCATTCGATACTTGCATTGCCCGAGATCTGATCATTGACATCACCATGTCGAGTTCAATCTCGTTACTGAACAATGCTACTTAACTCGTCCCGACAAGTGATATCCCCGTGATCCAATCACACGCAGCGCAGCTATTGGATATAACTTCTCCGAGTGGGTCCTTGAGTATCTTCCCGTCACATGGAGGGACAAATCCCGCTCTCGACATATATTGCCTCTACGGTTTCCTCCGAATACCTGAACACACCTTTATAACCACCGTTTTACCAGATGGCGTTTGATGATATCTAAGCACCCTCGGGAGACAGTGATTGATATAGCCTCACGGTCTAAGGAATAGTCTACGAGGATCCATTTCTAATCATCGTAACTTGAACTTCGTGACATGATCGGGTCACGATGTTTAGGTTGGGTATTGGTTCATCATCTCATTCTCCGAATGAGATGACCTCATTTCCAATTGGCATAAATGCCACATGATCAGGAAACATGATCATCTGCTGACCAATGAACCAGTGACTAGAGTTTCACTGGGAACCCCTGGTTGTTTGTATATCACACGTGTATTGATGTTTCCACTCAATACAGATATAACATGATATAAAACTTTATCATAAACTATATGAAATATGATAATAGTCCTTACTACTATTTGTCTCTAGGGCATATTTCCAACAATGACACGCAGTCATTAGCGCCTCCCCCCACCATTCCTTGGAAAGACCCGATGTATCTAACATGGCGTTAACCAAATCAGTTAGAGTGCGGTTCTTTCTTTCGGCCACCCCATTTGACTGGGGTGAGTAGGGAGGCGTCCTCTCATGGATAATACCATGTTCCGTACAGAATATATCAAATTCATTTGAAAAGTACTCGCCACCACGATCCGACCTTAACCGCTTGATTTTAAGATCAAGTTGGTTTTCTGCTTCAGCTTTATAGTTTTTGGAGTAACTCAAAGCTTCATGTTTAGATTTCAGAAGATAAACATACCAGTATCTAGTGGAGTCATCAATCAACGTCATAAAGTATCTTTTTTCCACCTCGTGTCAACACACCATTCATCTCACAAAGATCTGAATGTATAAGTTCTAGAGGTGCTAAGTTTCTCGGTTCCGCAGCCGTATGAGACTTGCGGGGTTGCTTTGCTTGCACACAAACTTGGCACTTAGAACCTTTGACAGTGGTAAATTTCAGAATTAAACTCATATTTGCTAGCCGCGTCAGGCAACCAAAGTTAATATGACAAAGTCGTGAATGCCAAATATTGGACTCATTATCATTGCAAACATGATTAATAACTTTAGTACATGAGTCAGACAAAAATAAGCGGAACAAACCTCAGCACTCATAACCCTTTCCAACAAATTGTACATACTTAGAGATTATAACTTTATTGGACTCAAACACCAACTTAAAACCATCTCGACATAGGAGTGATCCGCTGACGAGATTCTTATTGATGGAAGGAACATGTTGCACATTCTTCAGCTATACGGTCTTTCCTGAAGTAAACTTCAGAATTACCGTACCAACACCATGAACAGAAGCATGTGAGTCGTTTTCCATCAGCACGGAGGAAGTCCTTGTGACATGATAAGAAGAGAACATGGATATATCAGAACATACATGTGTATTAGCACCCGTGTCAATCCACCAATCAGGAGAATGACATACTGAAAGGATAGTAGGTAAAATACCGTACCCAACGTCCTTCATCTCAGTATCGCTAATAACAACATTAGCGGTCTTGCCGCTGTTCCCATGTTGCCGCTTGTCAAAGCGATTAGGGAAGCTAGGAGCCCAATGATCAGGATCACCACAAACGTGGCAAGAGCCTTTCTTCTTATCATTCTTCCTCTTAAAGTTGTTGGAGTGAGTGGCCTTGTTCTTGCCATCAGATTTGTTCTTATTCTTGAACTTGTGGGATTGGAAGTTTTTCTTCTGTACCAAATTGGCACTAGAAGCTCCCTCAAAACCTCGAGCGCGTGTGTCCTTTGCTCTCGCCTTCTCTTCCACATGAAGAGACCCAATGAGATCCATAACGGAAAACTCTTGTCTCTTATGTTTCAGAGAAGTAGCAAAATTCCTCCACATGGGAGGGAGCTTCGCAATTATTCCTCTGGCCACAAACTTGACCGGTAAGGTACACTTGAACTGCTCAAGTTCCTTGGCAAGTGATTGTATCTCATAAGCTTGCTCAACAACTAAGTGCTCATCAACCATCTCGTAGTCATACAATTGCTCCGTGACATACAACTCAGTGCCAGCGTCCGAGACCCCAAACCTGGCCTCGAGCGCATCCCACGCGTCTTTGCCATTATCAAATGATATATATTGGTCAACAATGTTGTCTCCAAGAATACTGAACAGAGCCGCCATAAACATGGTATCAGCTTTCTTAAAGGCCGCTTCCTTCTCAGCAGAAAGATCTCCTTCAGGTTTGCCAAGAGTGACGCTATAGCAGTTTAGGTTTTCAAACCATAGAATTGCTCTCACGCGCCCTCTCTTATAGTGCATGCCATCAAACGAAGAAGGCCTAGTAGCCGTGGCTACACCGGTAGAATTCCGTTTGCCTATAATCAGGTTTTTGGATTGTTGAAAATATAAGCAATAATCCATATGATTTAATCCGAATAATAAACTGACAAAACATAATCATACAGACAGTACCAAAACTAATCATGTAGATCAATAAAGTAGATGAACAGATTACATCTAAATAAGATAAACCTATCACCGAACGCTAGAATAAGGAACTCTAGCAGAATCTAAAATAAGAAGTTCAGTATTACGTACGGTAGAGCAGCAGCAGTAGCAGCCGCGGCGGTAGCAGCAGCAGTAGCTGCAGCGGTGGTAGCAGCGTCGTCAGCCATGTCGTCGATGTAGAGGCTGCTGATGTCCGGAAAGAAGTCCTCGTCGGGGAAGGAGTCGTTCGTGATGGCGTCAGTAGTCGCGCGGAAGCGCTCCCCAAAAACCTGATCGCCCCTCACCCGTACAGGTTCACAAGAAGGCGGGGTTCCGGAGGCCTACTGTCCCAATCTGCGGTGCACGCCGCAAGCCGGGATGGGGAAGACGAAGGCGGCGGCGCAATAGACTGGAAGGAGACACGTGTGGTAAGCGATACCGATTAGGTTTAGCGCGGACGTTTATATAGAGCAAGTCAGGGAGACCGTGGGACTCAACCCACGTTCGAGTCGGCTCGGCTCGGCGAGATTCCCGCAACCCGCAACCTGCGTGGCGTGGCATGGCGGGCGGCGTCGGAGGAGTGCACGAGAGCTGCTCTTTTTCTTACTACCTTAGTGAGTGTGAAACAGCCTAGTATATAAGGAGGTGTAACTCACACTCAACTAGCAATGTGGGACTAAACTTTGACACCACTTGCACAGGCATATGCTGCCATGTACAAATGGGCCAAAGAGAATTTTAGAATTTGTCTATTGAGCAGTAGCCCAAAACTCATCAAATTCCAACACATAGCATTAACATGTAATGTTACGGTAAGCTGGTAGATTGTACGGTGGTACATGTCGGTCTCATATTTATACATGACTCGTCATGCATCCCTACTACCCCTAGTGTATCTCGAAGTCATGTACTCCGTACAACATCTTGATATGAATAAACGTGGTGTCACTTGGTGTTTCCTACGAGTAGAAGCATTTTCGAAAGTTCATGGCAAGAGCATCTCGAGCAAATCCTTTAAAACGATCAAAACTGTAAAATAACCGCTAGTTTTACGGTTTTAGTCAAGAAAAATATACAGATACGACCTTTCTATCAGACATCTAAAAGTTTTTGAAGGGCACCTTATTTGGAACCCTAATATCCTTATATCTCCTGTTTTGGATGAAACTTTACAGGACACCATAAACCGGTCAAACCTGCCCAACTGCCATAACGGTCACCGGAAAGCCGGACCGCCGTCAGACTCACCGAAATCCGGCGAAGTCCTGTCTGAGTGTTCGGAATCCGTGCAAGTGCAAGTCGCTATCAATTTCACGTTGTTCATTTCGGAACGGACTGATTTCAGGCCAAACTGCGGGAGACAGCCACCACGGCAGCCATGGTGGACCTCAAGCTGGTGCTGCGTGTGTGGCTGGTGAGCGGCAGCACAACGCGCGGGGCAGCGGCAACACCAAAATTTGGATGGCCATCACCGCAGATGGGTTAAAGCCGGCGGGCAGGCGTCGTGGCCGGCAAACGGGCGGGCTGCGGCGGCGTTGCTAGCAGCAGTAGCGCGCGGCCGATAGCAGTGCGACAGGAGTGCACGCGCGGCGGGCAAGCAGCAGCAGCGCGCGCAGTGGGCAAGCTAGCAGCCAAGCAGCAGCAGGGCACACAAGCTAGCAGCCAAGCAGCAGCGCAAAGTCGTAGCAGTGACCGTCGACGGGCGAGCGAGCGGCCAGGGCCGACACGCCGGCGAGCGAGCGGGGAGGAAGATGAAGTCGATGAAAAAAAATCCGGAATATGCTGCGAATATTAGTTTTTACTGTTCGCATTTTTATGGACCGTGTTTTTAAGGGTCTGCTAGAGATGCTCTAAGAAGCTTCGCTTGCCAGCATCTCGGCACCTCCCTGTTGTAGCATCCTAAACTTGTTTTAGCCGCCCTGACGTCGCGCAAGAGACCTCTCCTCCGTAAAGCCGAGAAGGTGCACACCTTGTGAGCGGGACAAAACTACATGGTTTTATCCGTGGTGGCCGCGACGACGGCCAGGGTAGAAGTGCCAACAAGGGTAGAGGTGGCCAACAACTATAGGTTCTCTCCTAGGCTACCCAAGGAGCTACATCGGAGACATGCGGATAAATTAGATAGAGCAAAAAATGTTGATTTATATACAATTTTAGTCCCACAACTTGCATCGAATATGTATTTTAGTTTTAGAACTCGCAAAACGTGCACCCACAGTCCCACAACTTGCTAAGCGGACTGGTTTTGGTGCTAATTCGTTGTGCTATTGACATGTGTGATGTCGTCGCACCACAATGGCTAATAGCATATGCCTTATCGTGTAAATTAAGCATACAAAAAACTTGGAATTATTAATCTTTGCATTATAGGTTCCCTTAGCAGTATAAAAAAAGTAGGGGAAAATCTCGAAGGTGTACACTAAGGCTCTCCCGGCGACGATAGGGACTATCGAGGATGTGGAAGGCGAAGGCGGAGAGAATTAGGAAGGAGCGTCGTTGATGCGTCCTTGTGGGTCCGATTAGAAGCTCGAATGCAGCCCCAATTGGAGCTGTTAGGTGGTGTCGGGGTGGCGGTGGAATCAGGTGGCCGGAAGGCGACAGTTGGGCAACAATTACATGCGATGTCTACTAGAATTCACGAAGGAGATCTGTCCTAGAGCCAAATAATAAATATTTTTATTATCATATCTCAATTACTCCATAATAGTTTTATTGTGTTATAACTATGTCAAATAGAAGCATTGATACAAGTGTGGTGTATAAACAAACCACTGTCCCTAGTAGTCTCTATAGAACTAGTCCGATGATCAAGGTTTGCTAATCATGAAGCATTTATGTCAGTTGACAATGAAGTCACATCATTAGTGAATGATGTGATGGACATTACCCACATAAATATTGCAATGTGATCAAAGTCACATGGTTTACCATTGCAATAATTAGAAATGAAGTGTCGTTCTCCTCAGACCCTGAGATCATATTTAATCATTATCACCCACGACTGCTTTGACTGCATCGGGGTGATCATAAAGGTGCATGTTGGGTACTCCAGAGGGACACGTTGAGGCGTATGCATCAAGACCGGTATTTATTCACCCACGTGAGGGGAAGATACACTGGGCCCACTCGATGACATTGTATTTAATAAGCTACAGCATATGACTAGGTCATGGGGATACGATATCATGATAACGAGATAAGTGGACTTGTTAGTAACGAGATTGGTATATTGATACCAATGATCAAATCTCGGATAAGTCATGTATCGAAGTAACAAAGGGAATCAAATGTAGAGTTTATAGTTCAAACAACAAATCATCGTGGAATGCATCAGGATCATTATAGGCATCCCGGTCCTGCTATTGATCATTGATATGAGAGAGGTTCGATCATGTCTGTGAGATTCCCGAACCGTAGGATAACACACTTAAGAGTCTTACAATTTTCTGAGATCGTTATGTAAGTGTTGTGATCACAGATGAGAAAGAGAGTGTCGGAATTGTTCCGAAGATTTTTCGGAATAGTTCCAAGGGGAATGTGAAGATGTTCGGAAGAAGCTGAAAGATGTTTTAGATTAGAAGAAATTTTATAATATGCGTTTATATATTAATTATGAATTATTATTAAATAAATATTTAAAATTAAATTAATAGGGCAACTTCCTCTATTGGGCAAAATACTCGAAGGGAAAGGGCCCAAAAGGAAAGCCACCCCAAAGTGGGGCAGCCGCCACTGCTATCGCTTGGGCCCTACCAACCAGCCTGCCACGCGGGCAGGTGAGTGATGGCCCAAAATATATCGAGCTCGTTGGGGAACCACAAAAGGAAGGTATGATGAGCATAGCAACAAGTTTTTCCTCAGTTATGAAACCAAGGTTATCGAACCAGTAGGAGCAAAGAAACACCTCCAAGGTATTGTTTCCAACTTGGAAGCATAACACAACCATAGAACTTTGCCCCCAACTTACAGTGAGGTTGTCAATCTCACCGGTTTTGCTGAAAACAAAGGATTAAACGTATTGTATGGACGCTAGTAATAGCTTGTAGAAAGTAAATAAAAAACAGTAAATAGTTGTAGATTGATGGTAAAGAAATGACATGGGTCCATAGTTCACTAGTGGTGGTTCTCCTTAAGATAGATGACATGTTGGGTGAACAAATTACATCGGGGTAATGGACAAACATCGAGAAAGCATACATGCATATACTAATCACGTTGACTCCTATGCGATTTGATTGGGCATTACAACATTATACATAGACCATAATCCAAATGCATCTATGACTAATAATCCACCTTCAGGTTATCATCCGAACCCCCTCCAGTATTAAGTTGCAAGCAACAGATAATTGCATTACACATTACGTATAAAGTAAACAATACGATTGTTCTATGAACAAAGGATTGCTGTTTTCCCCCTAGTAGCAACATCACATCTAGTACCTTAGAGATTTCTGTCACTTCCCCAGATGACTAGAGGCATGAACCCACTATCGAGCATAAATACTCCCTTTTGAAGATGCTAGCATCTACTTGGCCAAGATAGTCACTAACAACGGAGAGCATGCAAGATCACAAATAACAATAATCAATCTGAAATAGCATCTCAATATCCATCGGATCCCCGCAAACACAACATATAAGATTACAAATAGATGATCTTGATCATGAACGAAGCTCACAAGATCTAAACATGGTAGCACAAAGGAGAAGAACCAACCATCTAGCTACTACATGGACCCGTAGTCCAAGGATGAACTACTCACGCATCACACCGAAGGCTTGCATGGTGATGAAGAAGGCCTCTAGGGTGAATTCTCCCCTCCAGCAGGGTGTCGGGAAGAGCTTCAGATCCCTCCCGATCTAGGGATGGAGATGATGGCGGCTACAGACTCTTTCGTGGAATTTTGATCGGGTACTTAGGGTTTCTGTATCGGAGGCATCTTATAGGCGAAAGGGGAGGCCGAGGGGGTGCCCTAGGCGGCCACACCACCCCCTGGCATGGGCCAGGCCTGGCCACGTGGCTAGGTGGTGTGGCGGCCCTCTGGCCCCTCTCCGTCTCGTATTCTGGCTCCGTGTCCCCCTCGGTGAAAAACTGACTTTGGCTTTTGTCCCCTCCAATTCTGAGAATATTCATTTTCTGACTTTTTTGGAACCAAAAACAACAGAAAACAGGCAGCTGACACTGTGGCATCTTGTTAATAGGTTAGTCCAAGAAAGTGTATAAAAAGTACACCAAAGTATGGAGAAAATATAAGAAAGTAGATAAAAACCAAGCATGGAACATCAAAAATTATGGATACGTTAGGAACGTATCAACATCCCCAAGATTAACTCCTGCTCGTCCTCGAGTAGGTGATGGCTCAGTGTACGGCGCTAGAGAAGTGCTGGTGCGGTGTTGATGTAGAGCTCGTTGGGAACCCCAAGAGGAAGGTATGATGAGCACAGCAGCAAGTTTCCCTCAGTTATGAAACCAAGGTTTAATCAAACCAGTAGGAGCAAGGAAACACCCCAAAGGTGTTACTAGCTGAGCCTTGGAAGGGCGCACTACCGGTGCTAGTAGCAACATGGAGACCTACACAACACAACCACAGAACTTTGTCCCCAACTTGCGATGAGGTTGTCAATCTCACCGTGTTTTGCGGAAAACAAAGGATTAAACGTATCGAATGGAAAGAAGTAATAGTTTGCAGAAAGTAAACACAAAGCAGTAAACAGTTTGTAGATTGTATGTAAAGAAAGAGGACTTGGATCCATAGTTCACTAGAGGTGGCTCTCCTTAAGATAGATAACATGCTGGGTGAACAAATTACAGCGGGGCAATTGACAAACATCGAGAAAGCAATACATGCATATACTAATCATCTTGACTCCTTTGAGATTCGATTGGGCATTATAACATTATACATAGACCGCCATCCAACTGCATCTATGGCTAATAATCCACCTTCAGGTTATCATCCGAACCCCCTCCAGTATTAAGTTGCAAGCAATAGATTATTGCTTTACGAACTGCGTGTAATGTAAACAATGCGATTGTTCTATGAACAAAGGATTGTTGTTTTCTCCCTAGTAGCAACAGCACATCTAGTACCTTAGAGATTTCTGTCACTTCCCTAGATTACCAGAGGCATGAACCCACTATCGAGCATAAATACTAACTCTTGGAGTTGCTAGCATATACTTGCTCAAGATAGCTACTAACAACGGAAAGCATGCAAGATCACAAATAACAAAGACATGATAGAATCAATAATCAATCTGAAATAGCATCTCAATATCCATCGGATCCCCGCGAACACAACATGCAGAATTACAAATAGATGATCTTGATCATGAACGGAGCTCACAAGATCTAGACATGAAAGCACAAACGAGGAGAACCAGCCATCTAGCTACTACATGGATCCGTAGTCCAAGGATGAACTACTCATGCATCACACCGGAGGCTTGCATGGTGATGAAGAAGAGCTTCAGATCCCTCCCGATTTAGGGACAAAGATGAAGGCATCTACAGACTCTTTCGTGGATTTTTCATTGGGCGCCCTAGGGTTTTCATCCCGAGGGAATCTTATAGGCGGAAGGAGAGGCCGAGGGGGCGCCTGGGCTGGCCACACCACCCCCTGGCGCGGGCCAAGCCTGGCCACGCGGCCAGGTGGTGTGGCCGCCCTCTGGCCCCTCTCTGTCTCGTATTCTGGCATCTGATGACTTCCGGAAAAATAGGCACTTTGGCTTTTGTCCCGTCCAATTCCGAGAATATTCATTTTCTGACTTTCCTGGAACCAAAAACAGCAGAAAACACGCAGCTGGCGCTGTGGCTCTTGTTAATAGGTTAGTCCAAGAAATCATATGAAAAGTACTCCAAAGTGTGGACAAAACACAAGAAAGTGGATAAAACCAAGCATGGAACATCAAAAATTAGAGATACATTTGCAATGTATCAACATCCCCAAGCTTAACTCCTGCTCATCCTTGAGTAGGTAAGAGATAAAAAGAAAGAATAATTTTTGAGGTGACATGCACCGTCAAAGACTTGATCAAAGTATTTGTAAAACATTCAAAGCTAGGATCAAAGTACTTCAATCATAACATGAAAGACAAAGTTCAAGCAATAAGCAAAGAAACTATGATGCAACATGAAAAGGCACAAACAAAAGATTCATGAATAACAATGCTTTGCAAGACGTTTGTTTGTTTCACATAAAGAAAACATAGCATAATAGTATTCAGCTTGTCCCTCAATAGAGTAGCAAACATAAATGCATAGGACACCTTCAAAGTTCATAAGAGTCACTAGATACAAATAGTTTAAAACAGCAAAGAATACTAAGCATAAAGCCAAAACAATATCAAGCATGGCATGACAAAGCATAGGCCACAGTCAAAAACGAGCTCTTTTTACCACATAAGCATGAACTTTCCTACTCTTTTCCAAACCAAACCAAACTATTTGCAATCCAATGTATGAAAGAGGGGGTCCAAACAATTTATTCAGAAAACTAAGAAAACCAAAGGAAACGAAAACGAAAAAAAGACGCTCCAAGAACAACACAACTGTGCATGAAACAATAAAAATGAAGTGTTTGGAAGAAACCTGGGATTTTTATTGATGAAGAAGGGGATGCCTTGGGCATCCCCAAGCTTTGACACTTGTAATTCTTGGATATTTCTTGGGGTGACACGCGTGGCATCTCCAAGCTTGAGCTTTCGTCCATCCTTCATCTCATTACTCATTCCTTCCATACACCTGAAAATTTTCCTTCATACAAAACTTCACACAATCTTTATTAGCAACATTAGTGCACTCAAGATAAATAAGTATTAAGGTTCAGTTATAACACCAAATAAACATCCATTAGAACACTAGCTACTGTAGCACTTTCCTCAAAAATCTCAATTCCCCAAAAGAACTCAAAAAGGAACCAACAAGAAGTAAATGCAGAAAATGGCAGAAATCTGTCAAAACAGACCAGCAGGTAAAGACGAATTTTTTCGAAGACCTTTTATTGCTCAAATCAAAAA
This sequence comes from Avena eriantha, assembly GCA_910589775.1. Lineage (NCBI taxonomy): Eukaryota > Viridiplantae > Streptophyta > Magnoliopsida > Poales > Poaceae > Avena > Avena eriantha. The sequence goes on from OU342744.1 coordinate 154,478,708, forward strand.
GTGCTGAACTAACGAAAGTTAGATAACAACCTGGGGCAGAAGCACAAAACTTCACGCCTCCAAAAGACATTCAGAGATTTTACACGATTTGTTACGGTGAAGCACAGAAATCTGTTTCGGGACAACAACTTTTCCAATCATTACTTCTCTCTCATTAGAGGTTACTCTTGGCACAAAAAGCAAATAAAAAGGATAAGGAGCGGTTATTACAGAGGTAATAACTTCCAAGACTCATCTAAAACTTTTGGGTTATGTCCCAATAAGTACTTTTCTTTAACGCCTTTAAGTTAGGCATAAGAAGCAAGAAAAAGAATCAAGTGTTCTCAAATGAAGAAGCATTAAGACCAAATTTTTTTTTCATAGGAGAAGCAAAAGAAATCTTCCCTCTCTTCTTGGGGAAGTGTTCTATACCTTTCTTGAGTGGGAGTTGATATTTAATGGTGCCTTCTTTCATATCAATAATGGCACCAACAGTTCTAAGAAAAGGTCTTCCCAAAGTAATAGGACAAGAAGCATTGCATTCAACATCCAAAACATAGAAATCAACGGGGACATAGGCATTGTTAACAATAATAAGAACATAATTAAGACTCCCCATGAGTTTCTTTTTAGCATTATCATCAAGTGGGACATTCAAATAACAATCTTCAAGTGGAGGCAAATCAAGCATATCATAAATCCTTCTAGGCATAATAGAAACACTAATATCAAGATCACATAAAGCTTTGAAATCAAAGTCATTCACTTTCATATTAATGCTAGGTTCCCAACCATCTTCTTGTTTTATAGGAATAGAAGCTTTATGTTTCATCTTTTCTTCTTTAATCTTTATGAGAGCATCGGTAATGTGTTTTGTAAAGGCCATGTTCATAGCGCTAGCATTAGGACTTTTAGCAAGCTTTTGTAGGAACTTAATAACTTCAGAGATATTGCAACCATCAAGATCAAAATCATAATTATCATTTAAAGTAGGAGAACTATTACTAGCCTCAACACTAGTGGTGGTGATAGTAGAAACACTAATGTTTCTAGCAATTTCATCTTCTCTTTCCCACTTAGCATGTAATTCAGCTAATAGTCTAACATTTTCATCAATTCTTACTTGTATAGCATTAGTAGCTGTAAAGGGATTATCATTTGTTTCAGGTTTAGCAGCCGTTTTATTCAAAGAAGATTGAGCTTCAGCCAAAGATGCTATATTTCTTTCAGCATTGGAGAGTTTTTCCTCAATAGTTTTATTGAAAGCAGTTTGTTTACTAATAAAGTCTTTGAGCATAACTTCAAGTTCAGCGGGTGCACTCCTATTATTGTTGTAAGAATTTCCATAAGCATTACCATTGTTGGGAGGATATGGCTTATAATTGTTGTTACCAAAATTACTCCTATAAGCATTATTGCCAAAGTTGTTATTTCTTATGAAGTTCACATCAACTTGCTCTTCTTGAGCAACCAAAGAGGCTAAAGGAACATTATTTGGATCAATATGGGCTTTCCCATTAACAAGCATAAACATAATAATATCAATCTTATCACTAAAGGAGGAGGTTTCGTCAATAGAATTTACCTTCCTACCTTGTGGAGCTCTCTCAGTATGCCATTCAGAATAATTAACCATCATATTGTCCGGAAGTTTTGTTGCAGCACCCAAAGTGATGGTCATAAAGGTACCTCCAGCAGTAGAGTCCAATAGGTTCCTTGAAGAAAAGTTCAATCCTGCATAAAAGGTTTGGATGATCATCCAAGAAGTCAGTCCATGAGTGGGACAATTCTTTACCAAAGATTTCATTCTTTCCCAAGCTTGAGCAACATGTTCATTATCAGATTGTTTAAACTCCATTATTTCACTTCTCATAGATATAATCTTAGTAGGAGGATAGTATTTTCCAATAAAAGCATCTTTGTACTTAGTCCAAGAATCAATACTATTCCTAGTTAAGGAATTCAACCATTCTTTAGCTTTTCCTCTCAAAGAGAAAGGAAACAATTTCAGCTTAATAATATCACCATCTATATCCCTATGCTTTTGCATCTCACAAAGTTCAACAAAGTTATTTAGATGGGCAGCAGCATCTTCATTACTAATACCAGAAAATTGTTCTCTCATAACAAGATTGAGCAAAGCAGGTTTTATCTCAAAGAAAGTATCTTCAGGCACAGGTGGAGCAATAGGTGTGCTCATAAAATCATTGTTGTTGGTGCTAGTGAAGTCACACAACTTAGTGTTTTCAAGAGTAGTCATTTTTTGTGTTTTCAAATAAGAAAGCAAACTAGTAAAACTATTTTTTTGTGTTTTTGAAATAAGAAACAAGCAAACAAAACAAAAAGAAACTAAGCAAAACAAAAATAACAAAGTAAAGTGATTGGTTATGAGGGACTCCCCTTGTGAAGATGTCCTTGACTCCCCGGCAACGGCGCCAGAAAAATGCTTGATGGCTCAGTGTACGGTGCCAGAATACTGCTGGTTTGGTGTTGATGTAGAGCTCGTTGGGAACCCCGAGAGGAAGGTATGATGAGCACAGCAGCAAGTTTCCCTTAGTTATGAAACCAAGGTTTAATCGAACCAGTAGGAGCAAGGAAAAACCCCAAAGGTGTTACTAGCTGAGCCTTGGCAGGGCGCACTACCGGTGCTAGTAGCAACATGGAGACCTGCACAACACAACCACAGAACTTTGTCCCCAACTTGCAATGAGGTTGTCAATCTCACCGTGTTTTGTGGAAAACAAAGGATTCAACGTATCGAATGGAAAGAAGTAATAGTTTGCAGAAGGTAAACACAAAGCAGTAAACATTTTGTAGATTGTATGTAAAGAAAGAGGACCGGGATCCATAGTTCACTAGAGGTGGCTCTCCTTAAGATAGATAACATGCTGGGTGAACAAATTACAGCGGGGCAATTGACAAACATCGAGAAAGCAATACATGCATATACTAATCATCTTGACTCCTTTGAGATTCGATTGGGCATTACAACATTATACATAGACCGCCATCCAACTGCATCTATGGCTAATAATCCACCTTCAGGTTATCATCCGAACCCCCTCCAGTATTAAGTTGCAAGCAATAGATTATTGCTTTACGAACTGCGTGTAAAGTAAACAATGCGATTGTTCTATGAACAAAGGATTGTTGTTTTCTCCCTAGTAGCAACAGCACATCTAGTACCTTAGAGATTTCTGTCACTTCGCCAGATTACCAGAGGCATGAACCCACTATCGAGCATAAATACTAACTCTTGGAGTTGCTAGCATATACTTGCTCAAGATAGCTACTAACAACGGAAAGCATGCAAGATCACAAATAACAAAGACATGATAGAATCAATAATCAATCTGAAATAGCATCTCAATATCCATCGGATCCCCGCGAACACAACATGCAGAATTACAAATAGATGATCTTGATCATGAACGGAGCTCACAAGATCTAGACATGAAAGCACAAACGAGGAGAACCAGCCATCTAGCTACTACATGGATCCGTAGTCCAAGGATGAACTACTCATGCATCACACCGGAGGCTTGCATGGTGATGAAGAAGAGCTTCAGATCCCTCCCGATTTAGGGACAAAGATGAAGGCATCTACAGACTCTTTCGTGGATTTTTCATTGGGCGCCCTAGGGTTTTCATCCCGAGGGAATCTTATAGGCGGAAGGAGAGGCCGAGGGGGCGCCTGGGCTGGCCACACCACCCCCTGGCGCGGGCCAAGCCTGGCTGCGCGGCCAGGTGGTGTGGCCGCCCTCTGGCCCCTCTCTGTCTCGTATTCTGGCATCTGATGACTTCCGGAAAAATAGGCACTTTGGCTTTTGTCCCGTCCAATTCCGAGAATATTCATTTTCTGACTTTCCTGGAACCAAAAACAGCAGAAAACACGCAGCTGGCGCTGTGGCTCTTGTTAATAGGTTAGTCCAAGAAATCATATGAAAAGTACTCCAAAGTGTGGACAAAACACAAGAAAGTGGATAAAACCAAGCATGGAACATCAAAAATTAGAGATACATTTGCAATGTATCAGTGGGTAAGTGATAAAAAGAAAGAATAATTTTGAGGTGACATGCACCATCATAAACTTGATCAAAGTATTTGTAAAACATTGATAGCTGAGATCATAGTACTTCAACATTGCATAAAAGATAAAGTTCTAACTATAAGACATAGCAACTATGTTGTAACACGAAAAGGCACAAACAAAAGAATCATGAATAACAATGCTTTGCAAGACGTTTGTTTGTTTCACATAAAGAAAACGTAGCATAGTGGCATTCAGCTTGTCCCTCATAGAGTAGCAAACATAAATGCATAGGACACCTTCAAAGTTCATAAGGGTGACTGATGTCTACGCACTTCTATTCTTGTAGACAACTGTTGGGCCTCCAAGTGCAGAGGTTTGTAGAACAGCAGCAAGTTTTCCCTTAAGTGGATCACCCAAGGTTTATCGAACTCAGGGAAGAAGTGGTCAAAGGTATTCCCTCTGAAGCAATCCTGCAATCAAGATACAAGAAGTCTCTTGTGTCCCCAACACACCCAATGCACTTTTCAGGTGTATAGGTGCACTAGTTCGGCGAAGAGATAGTGAAATACAAGTGGTATAGATAATTATAAGTGGTACGGTGATAGAAAATATCTTGCTGGCGTGTGGTTGACTTGGGAAAAGACTAAAGGCAAACTGAAATAAAGATGGAAGCAAGCAAACATGTAACAGATCTAATTGCAAACGGTGTATCAATGCTTAGAAAGAAGGCCTAGGGATCATACTTTCACTAGTGAACACTCTCATATAAATATCTTCTCTTTATGATACTACTCTTAACTACTCTCCGGTTGGACACTCTAATCGATGGTAGGGCTATAACAGCACACCTCAAAGTTCATCTTTCCCATCTAGATAACCCCACACTGTCACCTTGAGTACTAGATGCGTCCAACAAACACCACAATTTCATAAAGACATCCAACTCCAAATATAACTCATAACAAGTATTTGTAATCTCTAGCCTATGTGCCACCATGGTGTGCACGCTGTCACTTTCACATACATGGGGAGAGCAGAGATCTATTAAAGCACTTGAGTAGCAAGGTAGATCTACTTGATTACAAAGCTCATGATCACAATATGATCATGCATACAGAGAGAGATGAACACATAGCTACCGGTAGAACCCTTAGCCTCGAGAGAGAACTACTCCCTCCTCATCATGGGAATCAGCAATGGTGATGGAGATGGTGGTGGAGATGGCTCCCGGGGCACTTCCCCGTCCCGGCATGGTGCCGGAACAGAGACTTTCTGTCCCCCGAATCTCCCCTTCGGTGGCGGCGGCGCTGTGGAACTTTTCATGGATTTCTGATTGACTCTCTAGGGTTTATGCACCGGGAGGCTCTTATAGGCGAGAGGGGAGACCGAGGGGGTGTCGGAGGGGCCCACACCACCCCCTGGCGCGGCCTGGCCTAGCCCGCGCCACCAGGTGGTCTGGCCAGCCCCTGGCCCCTCTCTGTCTCGTCTTCTGGCTCCACGAGTCTTCCGGTAAAATATCGACTTTGGATTTTGTCCGGTCCAATTGCGAGAATATTGATTTTCGGACTTTCCTGGAACCAAAAACAGCAGAAAATAGGCAACTGGCACTCTGGCTCTTGTTAATAGGTTAGTCCAAGAAATCATATGAAAAGTACTCCAAAGTGTGGACAAAACACAAGAAAGTAGATAAAACCAAGCATGGAACATCAAAAATTATAGATACATTTGCAATGTATCAACATCCCCAAGCTTAACTCCTACTCGTCCTCGAGTAGGTAAGTGATAAAAAGAAAGAATAATCTTTGAGGTGACATGCACCATCATAAACTTGATCAAAGTATTTGCAAAACATTCAAAGCTAGGATCATAGTACTTCAATCATAACATGAAGGACAAAGTTCTAGCAATAAGACAAAGAAACTATGTTGCAACATGAAAGGGCATAAACAAAAGATTCATGAATAACAATGCTTTGTAAGACGTTTCTTTGTTTCACATAAAGAAAACATAGCATAGTAGCATTCAGCTTGTCCCTCATAGAGTAGCAAACATAAATGCATAGGACACCTTCAAAGTTCATAAGAGTGACTAGATACAAATAGTTTAAAATAAGCAATATCAAAGCTATGCATCAATCAACAAGTCTTGGGACAATGCACATAGAACTAAGAATGGCCACTATGCTCTCAAAGTAGGTGCATAAAGGTAGAAGGTGGAGACTCAATATAATGGTGGAAGAAAGGCCTTCATAGAAGGAAGTAGAGATTTAAGTTTCATAAAGAGCTTCCAAAAATTATGGTACATATAGCTTTCAGCTCTCATTGCCCCTATCATTAGCATCTTGAAGGTGCTTAAGGTTAAAGTGACACAACTAAGAGGATATGCTTGACAAGTTATAAACTGAAATCTCATGCCCCTTACTTACGAAGACCGAACCTCATGCTACTCAACTTTAGTCACAAGTAAGCTCTTGTCATTGTAAGTACATATGTATCATAAAGAACCACCAACGGGGTACCCCTTGCACATGATACAGGATCTATCCCATAATCAAAATGACAAGGCAAGCAGACAATGAGCATCTCAACGATCTTTTTATTTGCTATTTGCATAGGTTTTTATTTAGGATGCTTCATAGATTTCTCATTATGGTGATGCTGCAAGTTTCCACCATGATTAGGCATGGCTTAGGCTAGCATCCCAGGCGTTTCTCTAACACACATACAAACTCCATGATCTTACAAGTTCCACTTTTATTTCACACCGCCGGGATCCATAAGCAAAAGAACATGATATCAACGGGGTACAAAGTACAAGTGCAATGATGAAAGCGTTCCCCATGATACATGGTTCTGCTAATTTAAACTTATAAATCACAAGCATATACGCAACAAAGAAGGACCCAATGGTTCAAGTTTATTAAGGGCAAGAAAAGTAAATTGTGCCATCAAGTCCGTGAGAGCTTTAAT